>SIJG01000051.1:171850-356328 GCA_023374025.1 Heterodera schachtii
TTTTTAACAAAAAAATATATGAAAATTTTAGGACAAAAATTTGCTGGCACTGAGCAGAAAATTTCCTTGGCGAAAATTTTTCGTCGCTTTCGAGTGATTTCTGTCCAACATGAGCTTGAAAGTCGTGGCCTTCCTGAGCTTGTGCTGAAGCCAAGTGACGGCTTTTGGATCAGAATTGAGCGGAGATAAGGAAAAAAGAGATAAAATGAAAAAATTTAAAAATAAAACGGATTATTATTGTGTTTTTACAATAATTGTAATTAAATCATTGAGCTTTCGTGTGGAACTTCAGTGTAATTTAGAGTGAATTATCATATGACAGGGCTTCGATATGTTAGTTTATTTATAAAAAGCCGTGATACGATAGGCTCCCGGGGCAATCCGGGAATGGACAATACTTCAGTGATGGACAATCTGTCAGCAAATTATTATTTTTTTAAATGCAAGATTTTATATAAAATAATGTGTAAAATGAATTAAAATTGAAAAAACTTACTGTGATGAATAGGCATTTTTAAAAAATTAAAAGATAATTTATATATGTACATAAAAGGATAAATTAATTTGAATTATTAAATAATGTTATAAAATTCCATCCAATTTTTTAAAATTAAATTGAAACAATCGCAAGATCAAAAACAATAAATGAGCGAATTGTCCATTATTGATGGATTGTCTGTACTTAACTGAGGATTGTCCACTGATCGATTGTAAAAAAAAATTATTATTATTTTTTGAATTTTCCGGACACCTGACAAATTTTTCTTCTTTTCCCTCTTTCCTCAAAATTTGCGCTTTTTCGTCCTCTTTCTTTTTCCTTTCCCTCTCTTCCCACTCTCTTAAAATCCTCTGCATCTCTTCTCTTAATTTCTTATTTTCTCTACCTTTACTCTTTTTCCCTTTCCCTTTCTTTTCCGTTCATTTTTTGTGCCTTTCCCAGCAAATGATGCCAAAAAAAGTCGATAAACGAACGACGGACGACCCGCTATTGGAGGAGACAGGCATTCCCCATTTTCATTTGTGCTTGAGTCGTTAAATAAACGCCATCAAAAAGGATAAAAAATAATTAAAATAAAACTGTTATAACTTTGCTCAAAAGCAACCAAATTAAATGTTTTTGATAACTGAAAGCAATAAATGTTCTTTATTAGCCAGAAAAATTTTAAAAAGATTTGTTATATATGGAATTATTAACAATGTTTTTGTGATTGTTTTGAGCAGAGATAAAAAATTTTCATTTTGATATTTTTTTATGCTTACAAATAAGAAACTAATAATGCCATCGCAATTGATTAGATATTATTTTATTTTAAGAACAAAATTTATTCCTCAGTTTATATCAGCTGATCAACATACGGGAGAATAAAAAAATAAGAGATTTTTTTAAATTGACAAAAGTAAAAAGGAGCAAAAAAATTCATTAGAACCGATGCTAATAAGAAATATGTTCAAAATTATTATTTGTTATTTTAAAAAATAAAAAAATAAAATTACCAATTTTACATTTTAGTGGAAATAAATATTTTCAATTCTTATAATTAAAATAAAATGATTTAATAACATTGCTCCCAAGATTTAATTGACCAAAAACTAATGTATTTATTATTAAATATTGAAAAAAAATAAATAATAAACAAAAATTCACTTGATTGAAATTTAAATATTTAAATGGTTAAAATTTTTGCTTTATTTTTCAAAATATTTTCAAATTCTATATATTAAGGATCAAATGCTAAAATACCTCTATCATTATGTAAATTATGTTCTATTTTATTTATTTTTTAATTAAAAACTACCATTTAAGTAAGAAATTAAATTTGAATTAACAAAGGTAAATATTAAAAATCCATAAAAATAAAATTTGCTATATAAAAAGAAAATTTAAGAAAACAGAAATCATAAAATAACAGTTTAATCAAAGTGTACCACATATGCGGAATAATGAGGCATAAATCATTGATGAGGATGATATTACAAAAACAACAAATAAATCAATCAATAATAATCATTAAGGATATTGAAAACACATGCTAAATGCTGACTTTAAAACAATAAAGCCAAATAATTAAAAATAAAAGCATCGAGGGAATTTGCTACAGGAAAATGAATTCCTTAAAAAACACCAATAAATTAAAATATATTTTCAAAAAAACTGGGACAAAATGATCGAACTCAAAAATATGCGCCGGGACGTCGCTTCAGTCGGTGCCGGGGGAGCAGTGAATTTAGAATTGGGGACCAATTCTTGTGCGAACGGGGGCATGTACGGGGAATTGCATTTGATTTAGTGACCTTTTTTTTATTTTGTTCAAATTTTTTCCACTAATTTACAAACATATTTAATTTGTTGTTATTATTAAGTTTTCCAAAAAAATAAAATATTCTTCGACTTCTTCTTCGACTTTTACTTTCCAAAAATAAATACGATTTGACTGAATTGACTGCATATTAGTGGGTGAAGCGATTCCTTTTTACTCTCGATTTGTTTCTCGGCTAAGTCTTGACTCGTATTTTATCCCATAACGACCCCGAAATCGTACTATAAATGTTGATAAAATTAAATATGTCGATAATCCTGGCCAATTCCCGACACGACAGTGTCGACCCTAGTAGGTACGGTACACTCGTAAAATAAATTTTATTTAAATACGAATAAATTAATACATTAAAAACCTATGTTTTAAAGAAAAAAATCAACTATTTTGTTACCTTTAATGAAACGATTATTTATATTCTTAGAATAAAAATTAAATGATTTAGTAATTTTCTCCGTCTAGATGCAATTTTTATTTTATGCCTACACAAATATATAATTTATTGAAAAATAAATATCAACCTATATGAAATGTGGAGCTATAATAAAATACTTCCGAATCGAGCTAAATTAATATATTTATTCGAATAATTAAAGACAAAAAAAGATATCGCAAAAATGTTTTTGTCTTTTTGTATAAAATTTGTAAAACAAATATTCTAGCAACCGCCAGTAATTGACATCCTACAGACTGCATGAATTTTTCAAATAAATTTAAAAATTGCTATAACATGATGAGCTAAATTACAATTAAATTTCGTTCTGGACAATGTAATTAATTAATTATTTTTGAATAAAAAAACTAATCTCAAAATATTATGCCTTAAATTTCTAAATAATTACCATCGCCGAAATTAACAAATAAATTTAATGATTTAATGCTTAAAATGAAAAAATAAAAAATCATTGGCCAAAAAAGAGTTACATGAGGACTGAATTTACGAATTACTTAATAATCAAATAACAAAGTCAGGCCCGTGAGAGAGCATTTTCCTAACAAAACCCCATAACATTGTTATAAATTGAACAAATTTAATAAAATTTTTTGCTGCTATATAGAAAATATAGTTTACAAAATTTCCTGCTATTTAAAATTAATTTTTTTACCATTTACATAAACAATGTCAAAAACTTTAAATAAAAAAGTGCATAAAATAAATAAAAAATATAAATAAGAAAGAATAGATAACAGCAAATTTAAATCAAGGTGCGGGGTTAATTGCCAAGGAATAACGTTTGGCTCAGCCTGCTTTTAAGTTGTTAAAAAACAACTAAATTCTTCTTTTTATATAATTTTTAATAAAAAATAGGTCCGAAAAACAAGCAACGAGGAATTATTGATTAAATACTGTAATAGTCAAACAAAGAAAATTTTATTAAATTTATTTATACACACGATAAATGTTTTATCACTTTTATTATAAAGAAAATCTTTAAAATAAAAATAAATTAAATTTGCGTTGGGTTAAATTAAAATATTGTTAAATTGAATAATTCGATTCAAATTCTCGGAAGTGATACCGACGATACAAGGAAGAAATATTTATTTTTTTTTATCAATATAATCAAAATTTAGATTCATGAATTATAATTGGTTTGAAAAATTTAAAATATGTTTAATTGCCCAATAGTTCAAAAGTATTTTGAAAACTTATAAAAATACAGTGATTGTTATTCTATGCAATGATAAATAAAGAAAATTGCCGCTTGCTTAAATGGCACATAATAAAAATGAAAGCAAAAATATAAATAAAAATACGATATAATTAATAAAATAATTTTTTAAATCAAAGCAAAAATTATAATATGCATGCTACTGCATTGATTGGCACCCACCAGATTGTGCAAGAATTTTTGATACAAAATTTAAATATTACATAATATTTATTAGATTTTTAAAATCAGTGAATAAGAATATGTAAATCAATTTTTCCTAAAGAAAAATACCTGTTAATTCCTATAAATTTTTTTTGAAAATAAAAAAAATCATGAAAATTGCTAATACTCAAAATATCCACTAAAATTTGGTTTCATTATGAATTTAGAACACACATTTACAACAACTTAAAAAATTAAAATTACTGATTCATTTATTCAATAGTATATATTAATCATTTGTTTTTATTTAAAAAAACCAAAGCAATAAATGTTAAATAAAAATTTACGCAATATAAAAAGAAACAGACGCAAATAAAAAAAATGCAACAATCATTATAAAATTTATATGGTTATGCCTAATGTTCCTCTTTTTTAAATAGATATTTTCATTTTGACTTCATCAAATTTATAATGCGCTGATTTTCGTGAATAAAATTCTCTTTATCAATTCATTTGTTCATTTCTGTTTTAAATTTTTTAAAGAATTTTGCGATTTTTCAAATAGCTATTTAAGTAACTAAACAAATGATTAAATTTATTTTCTATTCAATATTATAAATTAAAAAATAAAATCTCTATATAATTATTTTGCCTTATTGTTGTGGACCCAAATAAAAAAATTATATTTTAAACAAGGAGCTAAGACGATATTAACGACGATTTTTTAATTTATTATACATTTCTCCCAAAGAATAATTATATTCATCAAAATTTGTTCATTACCAGGGATGGATTAATATGTGCTAAATTCCGAATTGGTATTTAAAATTTCCCGGAGTCGACTCCCTAAAATTCCTATTTTCTTAAATTTTGCTCAAAATCGCAAAAAATTTCTTTTTGTCGATATGCATATTTTTCTCCAAGAATATTAAAATTATTAATGGAGGCTAAAATATAATATTTTATTCATTGAGTTATAAAATAACAGTTTTTGACCCGAAAATCTGATTATTTGAGCCAGAATTTTCTGATTTCGAAGATTTTCGATACACCCATGGTTATACCCAGTCTTTTTACTCATTTAATCAAATAAATATATTAAATAATATTTTTTTTATTAGTCTATTTTTAACTTTTTAGTGAAAAAAATTGGTTATAATTTATATGAAAGTTTCCCAACTAATTTTAATTTAAAATTTCAATTTTCTATTTAAAAATTATAAATAATTTTATGATAAATAAGTATAATAATATTAAAGGCATTATGTTTTTAAATTATAAAAACATGAATCATTAATAATATTAATATAAATTTTAATTTTAAATGATGCAAGAAGATAATAATGTAAAATTGCCTAATACTAAGTAAAATCGCCTAAATTATTTATTTAAATCTAATCCATTTTATATAAAGTAAATATTAATCATTGATAATAATTAAAAGATATATATTTTGAAAATATGTGGGAAAATACATAAATAAATAAATAAAAACAAGTGGTGGCCCTGGGATGATCGTCGAAATTGACGAAACAACATGTGACAAAAATAGATAAGAAATTAAAATAATTATTTGAATGTTTAATGAACAAAGATTCACAAAGCTTAAATTAATAAATAAATATTTGTTTGAAGCGACCAAAACTAGAAAGCACCAAAATGGATCAGAAAAACAGTTAATCCAATTATTTAAGCAGATGATCTGAAATAATTTGAAAACCTTGTAATCTGAAAAAAAGTATTTGATAATTTTAAATTCAAAAAAAAAATTTAAAATCTAAATATTAAATTAGAAAGCAATAACGGGGTATCTGCCGTGACTCGTGGCTATATTAAATGGAAAATACAAACAATTTTTAAAACGGAAAATACTATTTAAGTGAACTTATCTGAGAAATAATAAAAAAAGCAACCCCAAAAAGGGCGAAAGGTTATGGGGAAAATAAAAAGGGGTCACCAAATACAAACAGCATTAAAAAAACAACAGTAATTTTTATTTATCTGGTAATAAAAACTATGAAAATAATAAAGAAATATCTATGGAAAACGAAAAATTACAAATGAAATCATAAAAATTTTATTAAAATAACTTTATGAATAATAAAAACTGTTATATAATAATAAAAAAGAGCAACATTAATGTAAGAGGACATTGAAAGTAGGGATGCATGGCCAAAAGGAATAGCAAAAAATGGTCACCAAAACAGATAGACAATTATCTAAGCAGAAGACTTAAAATATTTGAAAACTCTGCAATCTTAAAAATATATTTGCTTGTAATTTTTCATCAGGCTAATATCACTTAGCCAAGAATTATGTATCGTTGACAAACTCTAGAAAAACTGAGAAAATAACTTAAAAAAATTAAGGTTTCTTAATTTTAATACCTTAAAGATAAAATTTAGCGAAATTCAATCCAGTGAATTTTAACAATTGATTTACATTTCTTAATATTATTTTTTGAATATTAACAGAATTAAGGAAAGAATATTATTTACCTCCTTACCATAAATTTAGTTCAAAGAATTTAAAATTCAACTAAATGCTCTTATTAAGGAAAGAATTATTCTTGAGACGAAAATAATAGTTATCTATGAAATAATATATCAATGATTGTAAATAAATGATTACAGAATGAATATAAAACGAAATTACATTTATAAACAAAATTAAAATTACAAAAAAGCAAAAAATGAGATTATACACAATTGATTTTATCTTAAAATATATACAAATAAATAATAACTATAAATATATTGTTTCAAGAAATAAGCCAAATTATTCTATGTTTTTACAAAATATATGAGGAATTGTCATGTTTATATTTTTTTATATAAATTAAAATTATTTTTAATATAAATAATAAATTAATTAATTCTGGAAATTAAAAATCTTATAAACATTGCATTCTCCAAGAACCATCTCGCAAATGCCAAAAGAACAAGAACACATCCAACAGCAAATCGAAGAAGCTGACCATCTCCAAGAGTATAAATTTAATTTTCATTCCTCAATAATCAGTGGAAAAAGCTGAAAAAAATTTATATTCAAAAAACTATTCCTAACTCAACACAAAAAGTACAAAAAATTAAAATTAATAATCTAATAAATAAAGCGACCATTTTTAATAAAATTATAAATGGAAAACGAAAAAAAAAACCATTTATTCATTGGCTTTCTTGAACATAATTATAGGAGAAAGAATCATGAATTGACATCCATCTTAATGTGAAAGAATTTTATATAAAATTAAAAAATGGCTTAATATTAATCTGATTTGTTATTTGGCTAAAAAGAATTAAAATATCCTACATTAAAATCTTATTTTTTTTGAAAATTGGCGACCAGCGAAAACTTAGGTTTTTTTTTGAATTTTGAATTTAGAACCCAATTTATCAACAATTTCAAAAAATGGCATACCTTCACTGATTTCACATTACAAGTTAGAGGGCAAATTGCCGAAATAATGGCGACATGAAGTTTGGGCACCAGAAATTTGTGCACCGGGAAGTTTGGGCATCAGAGTAAGGGATTTCAAAAAAAAAAATAAATAAATGTAAAATGGTTATATAAATCATTAAAATTTAGAAAATTTTAACAACCCCTGTGCTTAAAAATTTATATTTGTTGAAAATTAAAAAATTTATGTAAGAAACCTGGTAATCTTATTATTTGGTCAATTCTTACAGCTGTTTAAACGTAGAATTAAACGTGTACTAATTATTGTTTGAACTTAGACCTGAATACCCGGATTAGTTGGTCTCGAAATATCAAATGACCTGTCTAATTATATTTAAACTTATAAAATTTAAAAGTCTTGAACAGAACGAGCCTTGTAATAATACAAGTAGGTTATACATACGCCATGTATGACATTGATATAGAATGAATTTTAATGAGTCTAGCAAAATAAGCATGCTTTATTGAGCGGATATCGTTCAAAAACTTTCGATTTCTAATTTGATTAAAATTTACTCTGCTTTTACATTGGATGTTTGCAATTTAAAGATTCAATTAAAAACATTTTTATTTTTAAATCCTTAATTTGATGCCCAAACTTCCCGGTGCCCAAATTTCTGGTGCCCAAACTTCCCGGTGCCCAAATTTCTGGTGCCCAAACTTCCCGGTGCCCAAACTTCCGCCCCCCGAACTCGAAACAAATACCCGAAAGAAAACCAAAATACTGAGTTCAATAAATTCACAATTATTTAATATATTAATTAATCTTTTAATTTTTTTATTTTAAAAAACAAAATCAATAAATGTTTAAAAAAATTAAATGTTGTAATATACATTCAGAAATTGAAATTACGTTTTAATCAGAATTCGAAATTTTATCATAGTGATGGTTGGCTAATTAATTTCGATGAGATTGGATCAGCTTCATTAATTGCTTGATGGTATATCAGCGTACAGCAAACAAATTAAAAAGGTTCTCGCTATTGAAATAATTAATTATTTGAGAAAATTTTCAATAAAAAGTAAAAATAGAGTTTCTATAAATTATGTAATTTAAGATTTCTATTTGAATTAACTTAAAATAAAATAATAATTGCAAAGCCCATGAAAACTTGCTGACGCATCAAATCGTTTGGTAGGGTACACTATCTTTAATATTTAAAAACAATTGGTTGAAACTGAAATCTCGGTCGATAATAATTAGTAAATATAGAATTACCGAAAATTAAACAAAAACTACGCATAATTAAAAAAATAATAAAAGTAAAACAAATTTTTGCTATTTTTCAAATGAAGCAAAAATAGAAATAAAATTTTGTATAATAATTAGGGCTGTGACTTTTAGGTTTTAACTATTTTTTTTGCTCAATTGATTTGAAGAAAGGAGCTCAAAAAACGCATTTCCGCATTAAAAATTTTCGATTCTGATGTCATTATCGGTCACTAGAAATCACTATTTTGGCGACTTCGTCACTAAAATAATTTAAAATCACTATTTTTCGTTTTGTCACTGTTTTTTCACTATTTTGACATTTTTGGGCAAAATTCCTTAAAAAATGTAAGAAAGGAAATGTACCTCATTTGCAACTGCAACTAGTGAATAAAAATTATTTTTTGCTCAATTTTGGCTAAAAATTATGTCACTATTCGTCACTATTTTGGACTTTTTGTCACTATTTTGTCACTATTTTGGCATTTTTGCTCACTATTTTAGTTAACTATTTCGAGATTTTTGGTCACTAAAAGTCACAGCCCTAATAATAATAATAATGGATACATAATTAAAATTCATTCTTATTTAATCAAATTTCCAAAAATATTTAAAATCCGATAATATGAAAATTGCTTATTTTTTTTGCTTTGCCAGAAAAATTTGTAAAAGAAATAAAATATCGATTTAAATGAAATGGCGTAGAGAAGGCTAACGAAATAAGGAATATTCTCTTTTTCAGTTCATTTGATAATTTATATTAAAACGCTGGCTTTCTTTCTTGAAGAATTTAATACCATTGAAAAAACAGTATATTGGAATTAAAATTAATAAGTAAAATAAAAAAAATGAACTTGAACCAATTTGTTTGTAAAAAAATAAAGGAAAAACTTAAATAAAAATTAATTCAAAAAATTAAATAGAAAAGGATTAAGATTTAATGAATTTCAGTGATAAAAGCATCGCCTTTTTTGTTTTAACAAAAAACACTGACCTTAAATATTTTCACTTAAAATATCCAAATAATAAAAAATTTATTTTTGTAATAATAAAACAAATTTTTATTTATAAAAATATTTTGTTTCTTAATGAACAAGGAAGAAACAGATAATATTTTACCATATTCGTATTATTAAAACTGTCATAAAAAGAAACGATTATTTAATTAGGTAAAAAATTACTGACCACTTATTATTTAATACGAAATAGAATAATTTGTTACTTGAATAAGAAAAAACAATAAAATTTATTTGCTATTCTGATTTTAAGTTTATTTTATGCGCTGCTTGATTCATATGCTTAAGTCCCAATATCAACGAGATTAATAAAACTATAAATAAAAACAAGATAATTTCTCTGGTCTGAATTTATTTTATTTTTATGCTATTTAAACACTATTTAAAATTTTTTGATCTTTTAAATAAATTTAATTTGTGAAATTTCTACTCATGTAGAACAAATAAAACTAATTAAATTACATGTAGAGAATGAAAATTCCCTCATCATTCTCCATTTTTTTTATGCAAGTTGTTTAGAGTAAAAATGAATTAAAATTTTATAATAAACTTTTTAATTAAAATTAATATATAGCAAAAAAATATATATAGTAAAACTTTTAAATTATTATAAGAGGAAATTAAAACAAAGAAATACACAATAAAAAACTTTAGTTGATTGGAAATTTAATATGTAAATGCAAACAAAAATGACAAATATTTCTTTATATAAAATCGAGAAAATAAAAACCAATAATTTCTGTTAAATGTTTATTGTTGAGCCTGGCGGCAATGATGACTTATGTTATAATTATTTTGACGATTTTTGCGTAAAAAGGTTAAAATTTTAAAACTACTAATTAACTTTTTGACCCAAAGGATCAAATGAAATTCGTAGTGACATGTCACTTCGAGTGCAAGTTTAAACTGTTCTTTTTTGATTCACTCATCAGAAATAATATATCAATGAAAGTTAATAAATGCTTATAGAATGACTATTAAAAGACCCGCAAAAAGAGACCTTACCTTATTAATTGATGTTAACTTAAAAAAATATATAAAATTTAAAATTAAGATTTTTCTTAGAAGAAAATGAACACCTCTCTAATCATACAAAAAATATATGAAATACTAAAATTATACATTTAAAAATTAGTGATATTACAAAAAATAAATATTATTTACATATAAAGATATAAACAAACAATTAAAATAAAAAGTTTATTTTAAAGATAGTAACGAGAATTCATCTTATTAATTTTTATTTATTTAATTTAGAATATTCGCATTTTTTAAAATGAAGAAGAATAATTTAGATGTTAAAGAAATATAATTTTTTAAAAATATTTGTGCTAATTTAAAATTTGGTAATAAAAAGTATATATTAACAAAAAAATCAAAACTGTAAAGTCAAAACACTTAGAAAGCATAACAGAAACGAACCAATGGAATTGAGGTTGGCGCTTAACGGATTACGTAAAAAAAACTAAATGCCGCTTTTTTGCCAATTAAAAAAACGATTGAAGAATAAAGCAACGGGTAATTAATTGATTAAATACTGTATCATTTTTTCAAATGTACTCACTCCGTTCCTGGAATTACGAGTCATAAGGTTGTAAAGGTTAACACAATCAAACATAATTAAAACGAATTATTTTAATACATAATTTAGCATAAAAATATAAAAAATTAAATTGATATTAATACATTAAAAGAATCTAAGTTTAATGGCAAGAATACTTCTCAATGAAAGCGCAGATCTGATCATTATGGAAAAATAAAAATATTTGATTAATAAAAACTCACTATAAATTAATAGAAAAATAAATAAAAAGAAAATGCTAAAGATCTAAATATGATGAAAACGCAAATTTCATTATTTTTTGAAAAATGTTTAGAATTCAAGCCTTTTGCAGTGGGGAAATTAAAAGCATAATGCGAAAAAAATGTCGCCAACACGCGTGGCGTCAGCGAGAGTTTTAAAAAGGTAATAAAAACTCGAAAATAAGCAAAAATATCAATGGCAAACTTAAAATAAAAAATTTAACAGAGTCAGGACTTAAAGTTTACAAAAAATTTGAAGCGACTATAATTAGAAAGCACCAAATATTTTCTTCATTTTTAAAATTATTAATCATTGTCAGTCACAAAAAGACATTTATTTTTAATTCAAGAAATAAAAAGCAATTAGTTCAAAAAGAATTATATAGCGCAAATATTAAATTAAAAATAAACAAAATTGGAAAATAAATACAAAGCTTAATAAAAATGAATAAAAATAAATTCATTTAACATATTAGTAAGTCCTATAAAAAATATTATGCAAAAGAAATGAAAATTTTTGCTTTTACAGCATCATATAATTGAAAATTATTTAATGTGCGTTGGTCGCTCAACCAAATTGAATAGGACCGATTAAAGTATGTTAAAATTAAAACAAATATGTAAAGAATAATAAAATGCATTTGATAAATTATCTACAAAAGCAACTGCTGAGGGAGCATCAATTAAAAAGACATAAAAAATATTTGTTACAAGGACAACATGCCGATGAGCTGATAGTGTTGACTCGAAAAATCATTTAAATTTATTAAAAGAAAATTGGTACATCTCTAATTATAAGATAAAAATATTCTAAAGAAATATTTATATATGAAAAAAAGAGTTTCCCTATATAAATAATATTAAAATGTAATAGCCATATAACAGTAATTGCAAAAAATATGCTTTGATAAATAACCAAAAAACTGTAAAACAAATTACTTACAAATTAGAAAGCATAATAGAAACGAACCCATACATATACAAGGGGCTGGCCAAGGACTTGAGGTTGGCTTTAAAAAGTATGACTGAGAAAGAAAAAATGCAGTTTTTTGCCAAATTTTTTAAAAAAGATTGAAAAATAAAGCAACGAGGAATTAATTGATTAATTTTCAATTGTTACTCACTCCGTTCCTGGAAATACGAAGCATTAGGTTGTAAAGGTTAACACAATCAATTTGCTAATACGCGATAAGTCGAGTCGTTTCGAGAATCAGTGAAAACGCGCCATTTTGAGATTTAAAATAATTAATTACTGCTTAAATACATATTCTTATAAAAGTTTTTAGGAGTTCAAATAAAAAATAATTAAAATTTACTTAATAGTGAATTAGATTATTAGCCAGATTACTTGATTTCTTTTAATATTTTTAAATAAAAAATGCACTCAATTATAGAAAAATATAGAAATATTTAGACGGGAACGTATCCGTTTCAACTCCATAGGAAAAGTCAGATAATTGATATTTGCATTTTTTTTTGTCCATCGCCCAAATTGTACTTTTTGTCCATCGGCCAACCACGCCGTCAACGGACCAACGAGAATAGTTTTTGAGTAAATCCAATCGCTTAATTAACATTTTATACATATTACTAAAAAATAATAGTAAATGTCTAACATAGATTAGTAAATCAATTAAATTTATATAAAATTTCTATTACTAAAAAAGAGAAATTAATTTTTATTATTTCTGCGAGATGAATTAAAAGGTTTATTTGAGAAATATAAAAGAAATCCGTCATAAATATAAAGGTGAATAACATTTCAAAGCATATCAAATTTATCAAATAAAAATAGAAATCGATTTAATAAAATAAAAAAGATAAACGGACATGAAAATTAGAACTACTCTGTGACAATTAATAATCATGAGTAAAAAATATTAGTGTCGTTACATTTTCAAAGCATAAATTTTTAAAAATAAAAAAATAATTTAGCAAATAAAATTTATCAAATTAGTTAAAAAACCCAAAATTTATTCATGAAAACAGTGTAAACAATTGAAATATACCGACTTCAAATAATAGTAAAAATATAATTTATGCCTAATTAATTATCAGGTTTACGTATTGAATTATCATTAAATATATGAAAGAAATACTATACTTTTGAAAATCACAAATGAAAAGAATATTAAAATTAATTAAATACTTATGAACTGATTATCCATTTAATTGATTTTTATATTAAAAAAAAAAATTGCTAGTATTAAAAATAAATTATATTATATTATTTTTCAAGATTTTAAAAAAAAAAAATTAATTAATTCAAAAAAACTAATTTAGAGAAATTTATTGAGAAGGAAAATTTTAAATTATATAACATTGAAAAGTCAGTAATTTTTATACCTTACATTTTTAGTACATATGTTCAATATTTTCAAAAAATTTCTTCAAAAATTTAAAAGAATGAAAAGGGAACCTATGCACCGATAATATTTAAAAAAAAAATAACGGCTAAAATAATAAAAATTGCTTAAAAAATAAAAGTGACTTTTTTCAAAAATAATATAATTCCTTTTTACTAAAATTATTATTTTCTATTTCCAAATTTGCAAGAAAAAAATCATTATAAAAATATCTATTTAAATATTAACAAAAAATAAAGTAATATTTCTTCAATTAAGCATAAGATAAATTTTTAAATTTACAATTAAAAGTATTAAAGAAAATAAATGCAACAAAACAAATAGTATTTTGCTAAAAGGAGGTCGAAAATTTTCAATGAGAATTTTGCATAGATGAAGCGCAAGAAGTACCATAAAATTAATGTTTAGAAATATGAGGACAAATTTAATATAAGATAAAGAATTAATCGATTTAAATTTTAAAATTTGACTTACATAAAATTCAAAAAGAAGAAATTTACACAAAATTTTATTTTTACTAATAAAGAAATATGAATCAATAATTGAATATAAAGAAATACGGTGGAAATAAAAGAGTTAACGAAGATAAATTATTGAAAATGACATATGATGTTGAAGACCGAACAAAGGAGAGCGACGAATTCGTGAAAGCTTATATACTGATGAAACAATAAATAAAATAAAATTGATGAAAAGGTCAATTGGAAGATGACAATAAAATTATTTTTAATAAACCGAAATTTTAAATTTTTTTAAAAAATAAACCAAATTACATCCGACACCATACAAAAAAGAAAGCTGAACAGAACTCAGTAAATTAGTCATAGTAATTCAACCTCATACCTCATCTTTTCGCCAGTTGCAGCGTGGAAATGTTGAGTCAACTGAAAAATAAAATTAAAACAATTTTAAATAAATAAAATTTTAAATACAAATTATTTTCGATGTATTTAATAAATTCTATAAAACCATGAGCCAAATGAAATTCATAAAATATTAAATAAAAAATTGAAATTAATAAAAACAGAAAAATATCTTCAAAAAATTTAATTACAAAAAATAGAAATAGTTTAAAAATTGAATAAAGAAATTAAACTAGCATATATAAATTTTGTGCTATGGAATACTTTCCTCCTAAACACAGCGGCCCAATTTTGGGCTCCCAGTTCAAAAAGTAATTGATGTTTTGTCCCAGTGGTCTATGAGTTGGTTACCCGAAAGGGGGTCCCGGGTTCGAATCAAAGCGTTTTAATATACATTTTAATGTTTTTTAGTAAATAAACAAATATATGAAAATGTGACAAATAAATATTAGTATTTCTGATTTTTTTAAAACATTTATTTGATATTTTTACGAAAAATAAATGAAAAATCTAAACCTCCATCAACCAATGACATTAATAAGCGAAATTTCGTCAGTTTCTTCTTCTGATTGATCGAACTCATCATTCTCATCCCTCTGATCACTTTGTCTCTGAATTATTACATATAAATTTTAAAATAAAACAAGTTAAACGTAATTACCCCTCCAAACATACATACCTGCTTCATTTCATCAATTTTGCCCGTGTCGAGGAGCCAATTGTTGACAAAATGGTGCTCCAATTGCTGCAAAATTTGATCTGCGTCCGGCCTACACTTCCACAGTTGCTCAAGTCGGCGCCAAACGGATTGGAGCGCCTCATCACCTTGAAATTCAGCTTAATGTTATAGAAAACAGTTTTTCCAAAACCCTGTTCATCTAAAAGACCAAGGAATTTGTGTTCTCGAGCGAAGGGAACAAAATGGCTTAGCAAAAGATGTGATTTGGGTTTCTTTGAGAGAAACCCGCGCATCCGCTCCTGGCCAGACAAAAAAGATTTAAAATCTTCGACACGCTCCTCTAACTCATCCAGGTCATTCGGCGACAATGGCTCTGCCTAAATTTCGAATAAAAGTTTGAGAAACAAGAAAAAGGGGACAATTTTTCCGAGGTGCACAAGGGTTCGGCAAATTGTTATTGCCCAGTCCGTCGAAAAGAGGTGCTCCATTTCAGAAGCATTGACAAGGATTTTTCTAATTGAATTCCCAGTCATGTCTCGTTTACGAAATTGCTCCCTCCGCGCGCCGAATCTCCGAAAAAAGTGTTGAGCAATTGCGGCACATCCGTCCTGCTGTTCGAGTTCCCGAATTAAGGCATTTCCAAGCCCCTGGAAAACGTGAAATGGCGCGGGGATGATCCAGTCAAATCCAATTGACAGGAGATGTTGATGGCCCTGCTTTGTCCTGCTGTGGCGTTTCGGCATTGGTGTTCGGCTGTGGAGCGGCTGAAATTAAAAAAGGATGATTTTTGAGTAAAAAACTGTTGAAAAACTCACTTTTCTTTGCGGATTTGGCTTGTCTCGCCCTCTCCAGCTTTGTTTGTCGTTCCTCTCTCTTGCTCTCCCTTTTTTGCCTTGCTCTTTTGCAATTGAGCTTGTGTGGCAAATTTTTTTTAGCCATTAAACTATTAAAAAAGTCAACAAAATCTAAAATAAGTTTTAATAAAAAATAAGATAGAAAATTATTAAAACCTTATAGAACATTCGATGAAAATTTTTTTTCTCTATCGCTATGCAAAATTTGGTGCAAATCTGTAAGGCGGAAAAAAAGTTCTATAGAGCGAAGTGAATGTTGTTTTTCATAATAATAAAAATATTAGATAGTACGCCAAAAGGAAACAAAAAAATTAGAGAAAAAAAAGATAATGTTTTTCTCTAGCACTCTCTCTTTATTGACACATGTCTCGTTTTTTGAGCCGGTGTGTAAAGAGAATGGGGGGGGGGGGTTTCTGTTAAAAATCGGGAAATTTATAAAAAAATAACCATAAAATTAAAATCGAAAGATTAAAATGTATAAATAAATTAAAAGAATTAAAAACTTTGACCTAAGGCAAGAACGAGTGCAAGTTAACAAAAAAAAGTCCATAAAAAGTAATGAACAACAAAATAATAATTTTTTTTACATAAACCTAAAAATATAAAAAATTTTATAAAATTTATTATAAACGAAAAAAATATGAAATAATGCAAAACCAGCCAATAAATCAGCAAAAAAATTTTGTTGCTACTGGTGCGAACCGAACTCAAATCCAACCACCAAATCAGAACCGAAATTTTCAAACATCAAAACCAAATTCAGCTAATTTCCTCAAGCAAAATTGTTTGGTGGTCCAGCATGAAGAGGTCTTAGCCGAGGCGAGAGTAAACAAAATTGAGTTGGCACCGGAAATAAGTGAATTTTATGAAAAATTGGAACGGATCACCGAAAGCAAAAATGAAATTTTTTTGCCAACAATTGGAAAAGTTATGTCGTTGAAACTTGAAGTGTTTGACACAGAAACCGACGCAATGCTTGACGGAGGCGCACAAATATCTTTGATTAGTGGCGATTTTCTGCATAAGTTGCTGATTGAGAAAGCGATTACGCTTGAGAGCTTGGAGTTTTCAAAACGAAAACCCAAATTTTCGATGTAAACGGAAAACTAGTGAAATGTCTCGGCACTATTAAATTGCCCGTCAATCGTCATGGTTTTTATGAACCAGTGACCATTCCTTTGCACATTACTAATGCCCCAATTGGTTTCGGCCTTCTAATCGGAACCAATGCACTTCAGGATTTGGGCTTTAAGTTGTATGATGAACGAAATAAGGCAATGGTTGAATTCGAAAAAGTATCAGAAAAGAAAGATTTTCTGACGGTCATTTATCGGACAATAATTGAGGCCGGCACAGTTAAGAATTTGGAATTCAGCGTTAACACTGAATTCGAAGGCCAGGAAATTGTCGTTTCTTCGGACGAAACTTCACCAATTCGTGTTGAACCGACCATAGGAATTCCCGAAAAAGGAAAAATTGTTGTCCCAGTGACAAATTCATCGTTTTTGCCCATTACTCTTTTTGAAAAATCTTCGATCGGAAAAGTCGAACGAGTGAACTCAATCGGTGAGACTGAAAATTTGTTAAGTAGCCCAGTTATCTGTTCCACGAAATATGAACAAAATGCTGTCGCCGAATGTAACGAGAAATTCTCGAAAATTTACCGCGGAAAATTCACCAGTAAAAATGAAAATGCGCATGGTCCCATACGCTTATCGCGAAAAAATAGCAGAAATGCTCCAAAATTACTTGGCCAGGGGCATCATTCGTCCGTCTATGTCTCCATGGGCAAGTCCCATTGTGATTGTCCCAAAACGTGATGGAACTTTACGTTTTTGTGTGGACTACCGGGGCTTAAATTCGATCACCCGAAAAGATAGTTTTCCGCTCCCAAACATCGACATACTCTTTTAATGCTTGGAGGACGAAAATACTTCAGCACTTTAGACTTTATGTCTGGATATTGGCAGATAAGAATGGATGAAAAGTCCATTGAAAAAACTGCCTTTTCGACTGAGTACGGTCTTTACGAATTTACAGTAATGCCATTTGGTCTAACGAATGCAGTGGCAACTTTTCCAGCGATTTATGTCGCGTCTCTTTGAAGGAATGATTAATGACTTTCTGTTTGTTTACATCGAACGACATTCTAATCGCATCCAAATCCTTTGATGAACATCTGAAACATCTTGAAGCGGTTTTTTCTCGAGTTAAAGCAGCAGAATTAAAGCTAAAATTTGAAAAGTGTCATTTTTGCACAACCGAATTACCATTTTTGGGCCACATCCTCACAAGAGAAGGGATTAAAATGGATGCGGATAAGCTAAAGCCCGTGATGGATTTGCCGATGCCAACGACTAAAAAACAACTCCATTCTTTGCTTGGTTTTTTGACTTATTATAGAAAATTTATCCATTCATTCGGCACGATTGCTGCTCCGCTTTTCAAGTTGATAAGCGAAAAAGCTGAATTCAAAATCGGAGAACAGGAAAAGCAAGCAATCGAAGAACTAAAGTCCAAAATCATTCGAGATGTTGTGCTTCATTTTCCGGATTTCGACGCAGCACAGAATGACCTAACTAGGCGATTCATAATCATGACTGATGCGTGCAAAACCGGCATCGCAGCAATTCTATGTCAGCCTGATTCGGAGAAACGAATTCGGCCAATTTATTTCGCCTCAAGACAATGCAATGTCCATGAGTCACGCTACAGTGCTACCGAATTAGAGGCTTTAGCCGTTAGATTTGGTGTAAAAAAGTTCGCACAATTCATCACTATGATTCCGACTCGGGTCATTACGGACCATAAAGCACTAATTTGGATGTTCCGGAGTAAAAATGAGACAGGAAATTCACGTGTTGACCGTTGGCTTCTTGAGTTAAGCTCTCGTTTCATCCTAAAGGTGGAATTCCAACCAGGAAAGAAAAATATAATTGCCGATGTCCTATCTCTTTTGGAAAATCGAATGAAAGCGTCAGTGAACCCAAACAGGAGGATGACATTGCATTTATTGGGAAAGTTCGAATCTTTGAACTCAGTAATAATGTCGAAGATTTCACTGACCACCGGGAAAAATGGATTGAAGAGACCAAAAACAGCGAAATGCGGCCAATTTACGAATTTTTGGAGAAAAAAATTATGTCTGATGATCCGCGAATTCGGCAGAGCACGATGGATAAGTGCCACAGATTTGTGTTAATTGAGAAGTTTTTGCATCTTTGTGAAAATGATGGAAAACTTAGACTCTTTGTTCCGTTATCATTTCGTGAAAATTTGGTGAAAGAACGGCATGACGGAAAGTGTTCGGGCCACATGAGCGCCAAAAAATTGTATAAACAATTGGCAGAGTTATATTTTTGGCCAAACATGTTTTCGGATTGCATTCATGCACATAATGCATGCAGAATTTGTGCACATACCCGAAATGCGCGTTCAAATGAACCTCCCTTAAAAGTAGTCCACTCATCAGAACCATTGGAATTGGTCTGTATGGACATTTTGGACGTTGGGCCAAGTCAGTCAAACTTCAAATATATTTGTGTTATCATCGATCATTTCACCAAGTACTTGGTCGCTGAACCAATCCCGAACAAATCAGCAGATTCAGTAGCAAAAGTATTTGGAAAAAATTAGTGCAAAAATTCTCAGAATTAATTGCCTAAACCTGAAATTGAAGGTAAAAAAGGAAAGAAAGGCGAATTTTTCAGGACAAACGCAAGTGGACGCCGGGATTTGTTGGACTTCGGTTTGCAGCCAAAAGGATGCCGAGCACGAACTCTGCACGGCTCTGAAATTGGGCGAATTGGACCCCGTTCTTGGACAGTCTGGCCCAGGCGCTATGATCGTCCAGTCACCGCTTCAAGCTCTTCTGGCCGTTTTTCTGCTTCGCTCCGGCACGGTCACTTCAAACACCGCCGCCCGAACATTCGTCCAAATGATCATTAAAAGTGGACCACAAATGGAAATGGCCACTTATTCAGAGAAGCGAGGGGATTATGTTGGCACCGGGAAATTCCCACAGGAAAATGACCAAGTCAAAGCGCTCGAAAAATGCTTCGAAATGTGCTTCGTTGCACGTGCCGCTTTAAGCGCAACTGGCTACAAACCGCTGGCGATGGCACCACCAATTGGTTTAGAATTGTTGGCCGGGGCTGATCAGGAAGTGTGGAAAGAAGTCTTCGATCAGAGCGCATGGGTTTTGGAACGTGTCCGTGCCAAAATCATCCACAAAACCGAGTCATTTGTGTCCCACGAGCGTGTTTTTGTGGGGGACTCGTCTGCACGCCATCTCCAGGGCTTCTTCGATCGATCACTTTGCATCGGACCCAACGAAGGTCCTGTTGCTGATGTGATCCGGGCGTTCAAACCTGTCGTGATCTCCAGTCGCGTGAAGGTCATGGTTGTGCTTGTGGGGAGAGATTCCTTAACTGCAGGCGAAACCCCGGAGGCAATCATTGAACAGTGCAAACTATTGGCCGAATTGTGCAAACGCTTTCCGGTTCAAGTGCTGTGGAGTTGTCCGCCATACGTTCACAAAAAACAGCGAGAATTTGAGTCGCTGGTGGAACAAATGCAGGGGCTCATAAATGATCCCCCTCAGATTCTGCCGATCTGCACGACATCGAATGGCCGCTCGGCATTGGAAATTTTTCGATTTGGCGATCATTTTAATACGCACATGGTGGAAGAAGACGGAAAATTGAAAAATGCGGGCTGTCGGGCACTTAAGGCTTGGATAATGACTCAGACCCCATTCCCAGGCGATAATGAAATGCACATTCGCACGCTGCCTTCGGCCGCCATTATTCCATCGGGAGATCGGGCCGATCACCGATTGGAACAGCTGGAATTAGGGAATTCTTCGAGAGATCGGGCCGATTCTCGTAGAATTGTTCCTAATCGTTCGGCTGATCGTCCGGCCATCCGTTACCGTCCTTATGAGACTAATCGCCAGGGACAGTACGGTAACGAACGCCGTCGTGAATTCCGTCCCAATCGCCGCTGAGACACCTGTTGGACCCCGCCTTTCGGTTCCTGACTTCAAAGGCAGGGACGCCTTTTCTGATTGTTGAGGGATGTTGTAGAATTTTAATTATAATGACTCATTAGTGTTAATTAATTTGGCAAAATGTCTTTTTCGCGTTTCTTCTCATTTAAATTATTTTCTTTGTTTTGTTTTTCATCTTTCATTTTTCAATTTGTTCTCATTCTGGTAATTTTTCTTGTTTTGTGCCGTCCAATTTCTTCTGACTTTAAAATTGATATTCGTTAAATTGTTTCTCATCGGTATTTGTCTTTTGGAATTAAAGTGTTTGGTTTTGACATTTGCCTATTCTGTGTTTGGTCAAATTATGTCCTTCCCTGCCTTAAGTCAAAGAGAAAAGTACAATTCAGGACATATCCGACAGGGCACACAATATATTTATTCTAAAATAAAATAGGAATAAATAATAAACCAAAAATTAAAATTAAAATATTTGCCAATAAAAAACATTCTTTCAAATGATATATATGTCAAATAAAACGGTTGAAAAAGAAAAACGAAAAACTAAAATAAACAACATTTTAAATGGTCAAAAACGATAAAATATTAATTTTATAACCAATAAAAGCCAAAATAATTATTGAAAAGTAAAAAGCTGATCAATAATATACAAATTTTAATTTTAAATATTAATGAACTTACTTTTTTAATTATAGATTATCAGAATACATAGATACTAGCACTATGATTAATGAGTATGGCCGGGAAATTTAGACCAAAAAAATTATAAAAAATACAACTATAAGAATTGGAAAAGTTTCTCAAAAACTTATTCCCCAAAATTATTTATTTTTTTTATTGACAGAATTTTTAATTTAAAATGTAAATATTTTCAAAGAAAATTTTAAAATATTTAATTATTCGTTTACAAAGAAATAGACCAAAATTTCCTATTTGTTTGCTTTTTTCCACAAAAAAATCGTTAATAAAATTTTTTTATTTACCTATTTTTCTACTTATTCGAGATTTTTGTACTTATTTAATAACTTTTTGAGCTTTTTTGTACCTATTTAAATAACTATTTCGCGATTTTTCTTACCTAAATTTCCCAGCCTATTAATGAGAAAGAAATTAAAATCTTACCAAAAAACTTAACGATAATAAAAAATTTATCAGAAAGAAATTAATATAATTTATGCATTAAATATAAATTATTGAATAATAAATTTCTTTGAGCTCATTCAAGAACACAAACAATATAAATTCTTCTTGCCAACATTTTATATGAAATATAATGAATATGAAAACCAATAATTCTAAATAATATGAACTATAAAATAAACAAAAAAGCACTTTCATAGACGTCAAATCAACTCTTCGACAACGTGAATTACAGATAAGACAAGTTCAAAATTAACAAACATTCAAGAAAATTATATAATTGAAAAATCAAAAAAATTTTAAATAAATCAAATTACAATAGATTACGAAAATGAAAATATGCAATAATAACTAATTGGCGATTTAACATCCTATTATGTGCAAATGATGAAAATACAGAAAAAATATAAATTATAGAAAAAATGCACAGTAAAATATTTTAATCCAGATAAGATAAATCTATAATTACAGCCAAAGTAAATTAGTTTTTTAATTTTAATCGATCCAAAAATTTATTTGTAAAAATAAATGCAACAAATAAAACTAAAAAATTTTAAAACTAAAAAAATTTTCTTTGCTTATTAAAATGATAATTTCTCATTTATGCCAGACCGAAATGAATATTAAAATTTTAATTAGGTAGCCTTCTAAATTTAATGGATATTCCATATTAGGCCATTTAATGCCCCACAAATAAATAGAATTCTATGTATGATTCAGACATATTAATTATTTATTTCTATGAAACAAAAAGAAACATTAAATATATGTATTCATAAATAAAACCCAATTGATGAAATATAATTCGAAGTATTTCGAATTCTAATCAATAAAGCATATCGAATTTCGTGTTTTGTTAGTTAGAAGTCACTCCTCATTCCCATAGTGTTCAAATAAATATTAATTTTTATTCGAAAGTATTAAAAAGACTGATTTAGAATTATTTTCTAAATTAAAATCAAATACAAAAATTGTTAATGTATTTGAGATTGTTGGTATTGTTGCTGACGAATTCCGTTTCTGTAACAAATCTATTATCATTTTATTTTAAAATTTTATATTATCTAGAATCTGCATTTATGAAGTTTACATATTCAAAATATTTATAGATAAAAATTTATATGCTTCAGTAAACCTGGGATTAAACAATGACAATTAAATTTTTTTTGTTCAGCCAATATTTATAGGAAAGTACAAATTTGTAAATTATAAAAAATGAGCAAAAAATTGTTGAGAAAAAAGTAAATACATTTCTCAAAAATTCTAATGCCATTATCGAATTTAGCCAAAAATGTTAAACTCAATTAAATGCAATTAATTTTAATAAATGCTTATAAACCACTATAGAAATAAAATATTATATTTATAAACGACATTATAATTATAAAAGAGCCTGCAAAAAAAGAGTGTCTCTGGTATTTACCTTATTTATACATTTAAAATCTTAGAGGTCTTACAAAAACAAATTTTACTTACATATAAAAATATAAACAAACATTTTAAAAAATAAAAGTTTATTTGAAAGAGATATTAATAGATGAAAAATGAGTTTCCCTATATAGGTAAATCAATATTAAATAGTAACAACAACAAAGAAGGAAAGTAAACCAGTAATAATCTTATTATCTTTATTTATTATTTTACTATATTAGCAACAATATTTTAGATCTTGAACAGAAATCATTTTATCCAAATATTTTGTTAATTTAAAATTTAATAAAAAGTGTTCATTAACAAATAATCAAAATAAACTGTAAAGCCAAATATTGTAAAGCATAACAGATATTAACCAATCAATATACATGGACTTGTGAAGGAATTAAAATTGGCTCAATGCAGTTGCAGGAAAAATATAAAAAAAATAGAAATTAAAATAATCATTTCATTGTCTAATAGGCAAAGAATAATATAAGACTGTGAATCAAGTTTAAAAATTAAAAGGACATTGTATGTCGGGTAATAAAAACTCAAAAATATTAAAAAAATATATGAATGGAAAAATAATGTAAATTAAATCATAAAAATTTAAAAATAAAATAAAAACTATGAAAATCTGCAAGTCAAATGGAAAAATATGAAGAATTTAAAATTTAAATTACAAATCATCCCGTACTATCGTTTTCATTTAAATAATTAAAACAAATAAACCTTGAAAAACAACATTGAAGCTAAACTGGTATATTAAGTTCATAAATGCATACTTTAATATAGAGGAAATTTATAAAATATGAATAGACAAGTAAAAATTTGTTCATCATTCCAAACTCAAAATAAAATTACATTAATTTATTAAATTCAGAAATTGGAAATGTATAATTATTGAACTAAATAATAAAATGCGAAAATTTATTTGATAAATTACAACTCACAATAAGATTTGATATAAAAAAATATTTTTGTCTTTTTATATATAATTTGTAAACTAAATATGCTGGCAACTGCATTTAATTAAAAGTCACTCAATGATTAATTCATTGCAATAAGATTGGAAAGAAATCATATTATGTTTCGGCGGTCAAATTGAAATTTAAAAAAGACATGGAGGTAAAACACGGTAGATGAAGTTCATAAATACAATCTTCAAAATGATAAATTATGAGTAGGGCTCCAATTTTTAGGTTTTTGCCAAATTAAGGCAACTAAAATCATTTAATTTATTTTGGTGTATAAAATTTAAAATACAGGTTTAAAAATGCAAATGAATACCATCATGTATTAAATCATTCGAAAACAGAAATCCTTAATATTAAAAAAATGTATTGAATATAAATTTTAAAATTACATCCCTTTGTTTTTACTTCTTTTAAATATATATTTTTGAAATCGAATAATATGAAAAAATCACATTTGTCAAAACAAAGAACAAGTCCATGAACGGCCTTCAAACGGAATTATGACCAGACCTGATTTTTAAATATCAAGTCGCTGGTTTTTTTTGAACAAAGACTTGTATTCTGATCCCAACAGCACCAGGAGAGGTGTTTAATTTTTACCAATATAATCAAAATCTTATGTTCATGAATAATAAAATATGTTTAGTTGCAAAAATACAATAGTTTAAAAGTATTTGAAATTATAAACAACAGGTAATAAATTTAAGGTTCGATGTGAAAAAAATAGAATTTTCGTTTGAATACCTTATAAAAATCAATAAATTATTTAATCAAAATAATAATAATTAAAGAAATCTAAATTTTCAAAATTATATAAACATCGCATATAGCAATTGAAATGTGAACGAAACCATGTGCCGAATGTTGCCAGGTCTTAGCCCAAGGTTAACAAGAAATCAAGCAACAGTTTGAATAGGATAACCATCACAGTAAATGGAAAATTCACCGATTCAATCAAATAATGAAATAAATTTCAATAAAATATAAAAAAGAATTAAGTAATTATTGCATAAATATTCAATGCAAAATTAAAATATATGTGAAAAAATACAAGTCTGATTAAAGAAAAAAATAGAAAAAAGCCAAATTATTTAATCTATTTGCGTTTATAAATATAAATTAATTATTCACAAAAACTGAAAAAAAATTATTCGAAGGAATTTAATATTAATATTTTAGTAATAAATAATTAAAAGAAAATTTGATTATAAAAATATGTTTATATATAATTTATAAAAAAAGAAAATACACTGGTGACAGCAATAAATTTTGTCTCCTACCTGCAAGAATTTTTAAAATAAAATTAAAAAATGCCCCTAATTATTAATATGATATGCTACTTGGTTAAAATAATTTAAAAATTCATTATGAAAATCCATCTTTTTTTTCTCTTTATTTTATATTATAATTTTAAATACTTAAATTAAATTAACGTCAAAAATCAAAAAGCAGCGAATAAAATCATCTTAATCAATTTTTCTAAAAAATCTGGTTTAGTTTTGAATTTAAAACCAAATGAACAACAGTTTAGGAAAATGGGGACCCACGCGTTTGGGCGCGGGCGTTTGGGCGCTGTGTTTGGGCGCCAGCATGTTTTTCCATGTTATCCAAATCCAACAATCTTGGTATCATTCGAAAGCTCTTAACATGCTCTACTAGCCTTACCAAAAGCGAAAAGATTTACAAGCCTGGAAAAAATTTTATTAAGAAAAAACTTCAAAAATTTCGCCTTTTCGAATTTCATGTATAACTTTTTTGGTAATTGTCTAATCGCGAATCAATAGCTTAGAAAAAGCTTCTAAAGATGTTAAGCTTTTGAATGATACAAGATTGTTGGATTTAGACACCAAAGAAAAAAGTTATAGTGGAAAACATGCTGGCGCCCAAACGCCCGCGCCCAAACGCCAGCGCCCAAACGCCCGCGCCCAAACGCCAGCGCCCAAATGCCAGCGCCCAAACGCCCGCGCCCAAACGCCAGCGCCCAAACGCCAGCGCCCAAACGCCCGCGCCCAAACGCCAGCGCCCAAATGCCAGCGCCCAAACGCAGTGAACCCAATAAAATGACATACCTTTACTGAATTCACCTCTAGAGGGTCAATTCCGAACTACGTGATTTTCTAGCTTAATTGGATAAAAATCATAAATTAGTGAATTTTGTTAAACAATACGGTTTAAAAAATTCATAGCAAGTAAGAAAGAAGAAAGTTGGAAAAAATGCAAGGAAAGCAAAGGAAAGATAAATGATAATGGTAAAGTGCAAAATATTGTAACCAAAATAATTAAACTGAGAAACGCATTCAATTATCTTAAGTAGAAACTTTAAGTCTTAAAATTCACCAACTCACTTCTAATTAGTTTCAAAAATTTCGCCTTTTGGCACCTATTTTAGGTTTTTAGGACATAAAAACTAACTATTTTAGCAGTTTTTAGCACCTAAAAATCATATTCCTAGTAATAGCATGACTAGGGCTAAAAATGCGCTGTAAAAGTTGTATGAAAAGGTAGAAAAAAATTTCTTTGGTGTTCGATATGCGTATTTTTCTCCATGAAATATTAAATTGATAATGGAGGCTGAAAATAAAATATTTTATTCATTGAATTATAAAATACCAATTTTTTACCCAAAAATCTGATTATTTGAATCCAAAGTTCTGATTTCAAAGTTTTTTGATGACTCCCCTGATTATAACCAATATTTTTAATGGTTAAATCTATTAAATACTTTAAATGATAGTTTTTTTTATTATTTGTTTATCCGTAAAATAAAAAAATTCATCAGAAGGGCCAAAACCAATTACTTTAACACTGTTCAGAATAAATATGTCGTAGAGTAAATTACAAAATATATGGAAGATCGATCACAGGATTCAACGAGAAAATATTGATGGAATTTTTTCATTCAACGAATAACCGAAAAAAGATTAGATAAGCGGCACTGGGAAAATTCAGAAAGTTATAGTACAATTTGTTGGCAAAAGTATCTGAAAAATGGTCATTTTTGCGATATTTTCTTTTAAAAAGTAAATTAAGGATGTCCTCGTTGTCGTTTGGCGCCCCATCTCTGAAAAAAATACCAAATGAAATTCGCGGACAATTTCGGGAAAAAATAAAATAATTCTTAAATTTTTTTTCTCAAAACTAGAAATGGAGACTGCAAAACTTCGGGGAAATGCAAACGTCATCAGTTGCACTCCAATTTGTGTGAAAGTGCTCTTTTTATTTTTAGAAAAAAAACTACAATTTTTTTCGCTTTTATGAAAATTTAATTCCCGACTAGAATTTTGTCAATAAATTTGGGGAATAACTCTAGATAAATATTGTTCTAGTATTCAGTTGGGTTGCAATCCAAGGTCCCAAAAATTTTCGGAAATTTTGTTCGCGACTATCATATCTCAAAAAATTAAAAATTCTTTCTTTTTATCTGAAATTTAGAAGAGACGTACTAACGGGGCCAAATCTTTCATTCATAAGGCGTGCTGTTTATTTTGCCCCACAATATTTTCGGCCTAGAGAAACGCAAATCAACATTTTACTCTTAAAAACATTGTTTTAATAAATAAGCAAAAGAAAAAGGTCACCAATACCAACGGCATCAGAGAGAGTTTAAAAAAACAACAGTAATTTATTTATTTAGTAAAAAAAACTCAAAAAATAATTGAAGCGACAAAAACAAGAAAGCACTAAATGTGTCAGAAAAAGCAGATTACACCCAATTATCTAAGCAGAATAATTGAAAGAATCTTGAAAACCATGCGATCTGAAAAATATTTTGGTAATTTTAAATTCAACAATTTTAAAATTATTAACTTTTTTAGTCACAAAAAGACCTTCATTTTTAATTGAACAACTTATAAGTAATTACAAAATGTAATTAAATTCTTTTAACTTTTATTATAATTTTCAATAAAAGCATAATCAAATAAACGAAAAAATATAAACATAATTAGTGATTTTATATAAAACAACAGAAAATCTAAGTAAAAATACATTGCAAAAAGTTTAAAAAGATTGGTTTTTTAATACATCATTTTATAAATAAAATATTAAACATAAAACTTATTGCACTTAAATTTAAACACGAAACATGAGACAGCGCGGATGATGTGTGAATGACGATCGAGAATTAATTTACAATGCAAAAATAAAACTGTTGAAAATTGTATTATTTTAAACAATACAGCAAGAGAAGAATTTCCAAACTAATCAAAATTTTTATTTATAAAACTCCGCAGAAAAATACGTCAAATTTATATAATTATTAAAATAATATTTTAAGAAAAGAATAAGCAAAAATAATTAAAGAATGATAGGTATAAATGAATGGTAGTAATTGTTTTCACATATAAAAGTTAAAAAATTTAAATTATTATTAAATAAAAATCTGACATTACTATGATTCTATTAAAAAGAATCAATAATAAATTAATTATTATTCTATTATAACGTTGCCGAGTTTAGTTAAAATTAATTTTTTTAAATTATTTAAAATCATTAATTTGCTTCAATTGAAAAAATAATACTTTATGAAAATGTAAAAAAAAAACATTGTAAAGAATTGCTATAAAAGACATACATAATTAATAAAAATTAAAAAGTTATGAAATTGCATGAACCATGTAAAAATTAAAATAATAAAAATCTAAGTGAATGAATATAATTTGGGAATTTTTAATTTTTAAATTAAATTTTCTCCTAACTTTTGGCTCACGGTCAATTTTTATACCGAGTGCTGGCACAATAGTTTAAGATTTTGATTAAAAAAGAAAAAATAATTGTCGCTATCCTTACAATAAGAGAACTATATATCTAAAAATAAACTTCTTTTGCAGGAATAATAATTAACTAATTAATATTCATGAATTGTAATGAGTCATTATTTAATTGAACAATATTGAAATTTATAAGCATAAACAAATATTTTTTATAAAAAAATATAAATTTTACATTTTTTGCGCCTGTGATTGCATTTCATAAAGATTCAATTATGAACTAACAAGACATCAAATCAAAAGGATATTTAAAAAAGGAAATTAAAGTTTTATCTTATTTTTTTAATTTTTAAATCTTATTTATTTTATTTAAATGACAATTAAAAAATTTAAGGGCAAAACAAAAAGTAGTTATGTGACAATAATAATACCTAATAAATCAATTGAAGAAAAGCCATCTGCATTCTAGTAGATTTAAAATAAATATAAAAATAATCCATTGATTTTTCTGCGAAATAAGCAAGAAAAAGATAAGCTTAAAATCTCAACAAAGTAGCATTATTTTTTCCAAGGACTTAGACGGCCACGGCGACATCCAAAAAATAAACACATTAAATTAAATCTTGCTTAGGTTTAATGCTTTATTATCTATATTAATTCATCGGAAAAAAAATGAATATTTTCCAAAAATAAATTAATTAATTAACTAATGTTAATAAAATCAAAATTATTAATTTACTAAACAATATTTTCAAATGAAATAAAAAACAAAAAGTGATTTTTTCCATTTTGCGTGCATAAATTGCTAAATAGAAAATCATCTCACAAAAACAAAAGTATCTCTCTGAAAACAGAAAAAGTGTTTAGTATAATTAAAATTATTTTATGCTAAAAACAAAAGATAATTAAAAATAAATCAAAAAAAAAAAAAAAGATTTTTACATAAAATTTAGGTATTAAACAGTTAAATTAAGAAGGTGGAAAATATGGAATAATAATAGAGACAATGAAATAAAGTCAAAAATTATTAAATATTATTATCAAAATAAATTATAAAAAGATATATCAATTTAAAAAAAAATAATAATGATTAGATTGCTAATCTATCCCTTTTTAATAAAGTAGCAGGTCATGAGTTAATGCATGCAATACTGAACAAGAGTTAATTAAAAATGTAAATCTATTTTTATCGTCTCTGAACATTGAATTAACATTTGAAAAGAATATTTGTGTATTGCGAAAACTTAATAATTATTATGATTTTTTTAATAAATGGCAAAATTAAACTAATTTTAAAAACAATTTAATGATTTTTTATTAAAGATAAATAAATATTAAAAAATGAGTTTTAACTTAGTTTGAAGCTTCTTGCTTGAACTTTTTGATGATTTTTTGCGATTTTGGTGCCTAATGCCGGGCACGTAATATTTTGTGCCTTTTTTGACGTTTCATGCATTTTTAGTGCCTTTTTCAGTATTTTTTCAAAGTATTATAGTTGCATAAAATTTTCAAAAATTTTCCCGGCGGCGCCTATCGGTACCGCCGGACCCCATTATACCATTTTTTTTTGAAAAATTATTCCAAAAATGATAAAGAATTTGTTAATTTTTTGGCGCGAAACCGCTACAAATTGCTGTTATTTAGCCGGCGCATAATTTTTGAAAAAAAGTCTACCGAAGAAAAAAATTCACGAAGAGCAAAAAAAAGGCACCCGATTTCCCCTCAGAAATTTTTTCTGCTACATGATTCATGAATTTTTTTTTAAATAACACCTAGAAATTGGAAAATTTCACAAGAATCAATCTATTAAAATTTATACCCAGAGAGATTTCTTTAAAATAATTTAAAAATGTATAGGAGAATCAGAAGAGCTTTTTTGAGAATATGAATTAATGAAGAAACAACAATGATTTTTAGCAAAAAATGTAATGAATAATTGATGTATTTAAATATTTTAAACAAAAATTGAATTTAAAATAAACTTAAATTAATTAACAAATTTTATGAAATGGAAAAACTAAAAATAATAACACTATAAAATACGTAATGATTATAAGTGCGTACAAATAATAAAGGTTTTTTCAGTTACTGCTCATTTTTATTAATATCTTTGCTCACAATCAGAATCAATTCCTATTAAGTGAATTTATCTGAGAAATAATATCATTGAGACATTTTTGGAAGAGCCGAAGTTATTAACTATTAAAACATTTGATTCTACCACGTTAATTAAAATTTACTCATGTAATGGTCATATATTGAAAACTTATTGGTATTAAAAAATGAATTAAAGATAAAAAATTTATATAAATCCATCAAATCAATTTTATACATAGAAGTATGAAATTTTATAATGAATAAATATATCAATAAGGTGGCCCGGGGATACTTAATAAAAAAAAATGAATAAAAATAAATTCATTTAACATATTAGGAAGTCCTATTTATATGAAATATTATTTAATTTACATTTCATATAAAATAATTAATAAATAAATTAACGAAAAATTTTGAAATACATCAATAATAAATAATTTCTTATAAACTAAAATTTATTTTGATTGCATTAAACATAATTTTTTATAGGAAAATAAAAAGAAATGATAATTATTGAATTTATTCATTTGCATAAAAAATAAATTGAAAAGGATCGATTAAAGTATGTTAAAAATTAAAACAAGATATGTATCAAATCATATAATGCATTTGAAAAATTGCTGAGGAAGCACCAATTTAAAGATATGTCAGGGTTCATACAGCAAAATTGATGAAATGCTCAATTGGAAGACGAAAATAAAAATAATTTAATAAACCGAAATATTAAATTATTTTAAAAAATAAACCAAATTACATCCGACCATACAAAAAAGAATGCTGAACAGAACTCGATAAATTAGTCTTCGTAATTCAACCTGTTCAACCTCATCTTTTCGCCAGTTGCAGCGAGGAAATGTTGAGTCAACTGAAAACTTAAATTAAAACAATTTAAAATAAATAAAATTTTATCAAAAAAAAAAAGGTAACCAATATCAACGGCATCAGACAGAGCTCAAAAAAACGAGAGTATTTGATTTATCTAGTAAAAAAAAACTCGAAATCATCAAATACATAGCAATCGAAAAATTAATACAAATGAAATTAGAGTAAATTTAAAAATATGTATTAAAAAATTTAATTAGCTTAAAAGTTTATAAAACTTGAAGCTACAAAAACAAGAAAGCACTAAATGTGTCAGAAAAAGCAGATTACACTCAATTATCTAAACAGAATAATTGAAAGAATCTTGAAAACCATGCAATTTGAATAAGGTTTTGGTAATTTTAAATTCAACAATTTTAAAATTATTAACTTTTTTAGTCACAAAAAGACCTTCATTTTTAATTGAACAACTTATAAGTAATTACAAAATGTAATTAAATTCTTTAAAACTAAATTATAATTTTCAATAAAAGCATAATCAAATTAACGAAAAAATATAAACATAATTAGTGATTTTATATAAAACAACAGAAAATCTAAGTAAAATTAAATTGCAAAAAGTTTAAAAAGATAAGTTTTTAATACATCATTTTTTATAAATAAAAAATATTAAACATAAAACTTATTGCACTTAAATTTAAACTTTTAACATGTGTCAGCATGGATGTGTGAATGACGATCGATGATTAATTTATAGGGATGCAATTTTTAGGCACAAAAAACCGCAAAATAGGCACCTAAAAAGGCATTAAAAATCGCAAAATAAGCATTAAATAAGCACTAAAATAGGCAAAAAAAATGGTTTATTAACGCTTTTTAGATAGCAAAACACGTAAAAATTAATCAAAAAAATGATTTTGCTTATAATCATGAGAGCGCGGTCACAATTAGGTTTAAAAATTTTATTATTTATATTATTTACCGAAATAAATAAATGATTATTTTACATAAATAAACAAATTAATGAATTATTGTTAATAAAATCAAAATTATTAATTTACTAAACAATATTTTCAAATGAAATAAAAAACAAAAAGTGATTTTTTCCATTTTGCGTGCATAAATTGCTAAATAGAAAATCATCTCACAAAAACAAAAGTATCTCTCTGAAAACAGAAAAAGTGTTTAGTATAATTAAAATTATTTTATGCTAAAAACAAAAGATAATTAAAAATAAATCAAAAAAAAAAAAAAGATTTTTACATAAAATTTAGGTATTAAACAGTTAAATTAAGAAGGTGGAAAATATGGAATAATAATAGAGACAATGAAATAAAGTCAAAAATTATTAAATATTATTATCAAAATAAATTATAAAAAGATATATCAATTTAAAAAAAAATAATAATGATTAGATTGCTAATCTATCCCTTTTTAATAAAGTAGCAGGTCATGAGTTAATGCATGCAATACTGAACAAGAGTTAATTAAAAATGTAAATCTATTTTTATCGTCTCTGAACATTGAATTAACATTTGAAAAGAATATTTGTGTATTGCGAAAACTTAATAATTATTATGATTTTTTTAATAAATGGCAAAATTAAACTAATTTTAAAAACAATTTAATGATTTTTTATTAAAGATAAATAAATATTAAAAAATGAGTTTTAACTTAGTTTGAAGCTTCTTGCTTGAACTTTTTGATGATTTTTTGCGATTTTGGTGCCTAATGCCGGGCACGTAATATTTTGTGCCTTTTTTGACGTTTCATGCATTTTTAGTGCCTTTTTCAGTATTTTTTCAAAGTATTATAGTTGCATAAAATTTTCAAAAATTTTCCCGGCGGCGCCTATCGGTACCGCCGGACCCCATTATACCATTTTTTTTTGAAAAATTATTCCAAAAATGATAAAGAATTTGTTAATTTTTTGGCGCGAAACCGCTACAAATTGCTGTTATTTAGCCGGCGCATAATTTTTGAAAAAAAGTCTACCGAAGAAAAAAATTCACGAAGAGCAAAAAAAAGGCACCCGATTTCCCCTCAGAAATTTTTTCTGCTACATGATTCATGAATTTTTTTTTAAATAACACCTAGAAATTGGAAAATTTCACAAGAATCAATCTATTAAAATTTATACCCAGAGAGATTTCTTTAAAATAATTTAAAAATGTATAGGAGAATCAGAAGAGCTTTTTTGAGAATATGAATTAATGAAGAAACAACAATGATTTTTAGCAAAAAATGTAATGAATAATTGATGTATTTAAATATTTTAAACAAAAATTGAATTTAAAATGAACTTAAATTAATTAACAAATTTTATGAAATGGAAAAACTAAAAATAAGAACAATATAAAATACCTAATGATTATAAGTGCGTACAAATAAAATTTGATCTTACTAAAGGTTTTTTCTGTTATATCTTTGCTCACAATCAGAACCAATTCCTATTAAGTTTATTCATTTGCATAAAAAATAAATTGAATAGGATAGATTAAAGTATGTTAAAAATTAAAACAAGATATGTATCAAATCATATAATGCATTTGAAAAAATTATCTACAAAAGCAATTGCTGAGGGAGCAGCAATTAAAAATACATATAAAAACATTAGGAAGAAATTACATAAAAATTGTTTTTACCAATAAAGAAATATAAATTCAAGAAATTGAATATAAATAAATACAATGGAAATAAAATAGTTAACGAGCATAATTTATTGAAAATGACATATAATGCTGAAGTACGCACAAAGGAGCGCGAAGACGAGAAATTAAACAATTCGGCTTAAAGAAAAGCAAATCATTTTTCTCATAACAAACATTGTTTTAATAAATTAATCAAAAGAAAAAAGGTAACCAATACCAACGGCATCAGACAGAGATCGAAAAAAACGAGAGTATTTGGTTTATCTAGTAAAAAAAAACACGAAAATCATCAAATACATTGCAAACGAAAAACTAATACAAATGAAATTTTAGAGAAATTTAAAAAATATTTATTAAAAAATTTAATTAGCACTTAAAAGTTTATAAAAACTTGAAGCTACAAAAACAAGAAAGCACTAAATGTGTCAGAAAAAGCAGATTACACTCAATTATCTAAACAGAATAATTGAAAGAATTTGAAACTATGCAATTTGAAAAATGTTTTGGTAATTTTAAATTCAACAATTTTAAAATTATTAACTTTTTTAGTCACAAAAAGACCTTCATTTTTAATTGAACAACTTATAAGTAATTACAAAATGTAATTAAATTCTTTAAAACTGGTATTATAATTCTCAATAAAAGCATAATGAAATAAACGAAAAAATATAAACATTAAATAGAATAACAGTAAATTTAAGTAAAAAATACATTACCAAAAAGGTTTAAAAGATAAGTTTTTATATTCCATTTTATAAATAAAATATTCAACATAAAACTTAAAAACACGTAACACGTGTCAGGGCGGATGTGTGAATGACGATCGAGAATTAATTTACAATGCAGAAATAAAACTGTTGAAAATTTTATTATTTTAAACAATATAACATGAGAAGAAAATTATCAAAACCAATCAAAATGTTTATTTATAAAATTGCGCAATTTTAGAAAAATACGGTCAAATTACATAATTATTAAAATAATATCTTGAGAAAAGAATAAGCATAAATATATTAAAGAATGATTATAACAATGATATGTTTCATTTTACTATACACTCCTTATAATAAAAAGAAAAAATATAACACATATATTACATTAGATATTGGTGAATTTCTGTTTCCAAATTGGTAGCTGATTTTCAAAATAACATTTTTCCCATTCAATTTATTTATTTTAATGATTCTTAAGCAATTTTTTATTATACAATAATAAAAAAAATAAATGTAACAAACAAATACAAATTAAATTTTGCTAAAATTAGGCGCCAAATTTAAAGCGTGTTTAAAAATATCTAGGACAAATTTATTAATAAATAACAATTAAAAAATACTAATTCCAAGAAATTGTACTATTGGAAAAAAATGAAAATGAACCGATTTGTTTAGAAAAATTCTAAAATTTTAATTGAAAAACAAAGGACGTAATTACTAGTGATGCTCGAGACTCTCGGTCTCGAGTCTCGACTCGAGAAAAGTCTCGGGTTTTTTTTGGTCTCGGTCTCGAGTCTCGGGTTTTCAGTCTCGGTCTCGGTCTTTGAGACTTTCGAGACTCGAGACCGAGACTTTTTTACACCCCTAATGATTGACTTTTTGTAAATTTAAAATTAATGTATTTTTAGTAACTCTTGCTCGTTTTACTTATGCATATGCGTTTCTTCATTTTAACGTTGATCAGTTCCTTTCCAAGTAATCGTTTTTTCTTCAAATTTTTCAAAATTATTCCTTTTTGATGGGGATTCAATCCTAATTTTAACATTTAAAATCATAAAATATTGTCATTTTTTGACTAAATCTATTAATAAAGTGCACAGTAAAATTTAAAATTTTTCCCGACGACGCCTATCGGCACCGCCGGCACCCAAAACCCTAAATAAGGCTGCCAATTTTATTTAAATACATATTTTTTTCCTGGCTTTTCCATGCTCTTAATAGTAGGAAAAACACTTTCTTTTTTGTGTTTGCGAACAAAAGATGGCTTTTGTTTACATATTTTTTATATATTTCGGGATTTTACATATTTGGTATTTGTTTGGGATTTTTTGTAAATATTTCGGGATTTTTTTTATATTTATGTACATATTTTGACCATTTTTAAATATTTTTGGCAGCCCTATTATCAATCTAAATCATAAAAATCTAAATTATCAAGTTATGGTTTATTTAAAAATAGGGAAAAAATTTGCATTTTTTTCACCCGGCGACGCCTAAAACCATCATTTTTTCTTAAAAAATAAGCTAAAAATGCAAAATTGTGTCATTTTTTGGTGAAAATCTGTTAACAAATATCATTAAAATTTTCAAAAATTTTCCCGGCGGCGCATATCGGCACCATCGGACCACTGTTCCCGAAAATTCTTTTGAAAAAAGGGCACCACAAAATTGGTGCAAAAAAGTCAATCATATGAAAAGGAAAAATGGATGGGGTAGCTTAAATAAGGGAAAAGCAAAAATTTGTGAGAAAAAACCTCAAAAGATTGATTTTATTTATCGATTTTTAAGTGTGTAAGAAAATTTTTTGGAAAAAGTCTCGATCTCGAGTCTCGACTCGAGAAAAGTCTCGGGTTTTTTGGGTCTCGGTCTCGGTATCGAGTCTCGGGGTCAAGTCTCGGAATCGGTCTCGAGTCTCGGGGTCAAGTCTCGGTCTCGAGTCTCGGGAAATTTTTGGTCTCGAGCATCACTAGTAATTACATAACGCTTAACAAATAATTTGTAAAAATATTTAAGTTAAATAATTTAAGTAAAAATATTTAATAAAAATTTTATTTTACTCAAGAAGCAAGCTGATAAATAATTTTATTTAAAATCCTAACTTTCTGACTCTGAATAAGCCTAGCCAGAAACGTAGATGATTCTTTCATGAAGAACAAGAAGGAATTTTCCAATTGATTCAATAAGTTAAGTTAAAATCAATAATCAGAATTTTTAATGCAAAACATAAAGAAAATTTAAATTAGTTTGACACTTTGATAGAAGAAGTTAAATAAATATAAAATAAATTTATTCATTTAAATTGTTAAAATGAAAAAAGTGTTTTATAAATTTAAAATTATTAAATTGAATGTTTAAAGATATGAATCATTAACAAAACTGAAAATCACTGTCGATTCAGTTAAAAAAAATATATTTTTTCAGTAAAAAATTATGAGAAAAAAATTCAGAAAATAAATTTGATCTTTAACCAAATAACTATTTAATTAATTTCTATTTCAGAATTTGATTTTTAATTGAAAAATTTAATTTATCAATTTGATATTATATTATATTAAATTATCAAAATATTTAACAAAATGTAATTTGCATTTTTTTTTTTCTCGAAAAAATGTTTTTTTTGACTTAATAAAGAGTATAATAAAAATATACACAAATAACGAAAATTTAATCTTTTTAATTTTTATAAATAAAATACTAAAAAAGAAGAAAAACGCTTAAATAAAAAAAATTCTTTTCGAAAAAAAATTTAAACGCGTCACGAATGCAGCCACTGTATTTGCGAATTTCATATCATGTAAAAAATAAAGTGTTTCTAAAAGAAGAAAAAAACAAATAAAAAGAAAATATAGAAAATTAAAAATTAAAAATAATTGTGTTAAGTATATTCATTTATTCTGCAATAAAAATTAATTCGAAATCAATAACCAGAACCCTTAATTGAAAATTTAAAGAAAATAAGTTTTATTCACTTTAAATTGTTACAATAATTAAAACATTCCTTCGAAAACTTTAAAAAAGCAAATACTTTTCGCATTGCGTTTTATTACAACACAAGCACAAGCTGTAATATAATAAGTAGAGACCGACTAAAAAGGCACCAAAAATCGCGAAAAAGGCACTATAAAAGGCACGAAAAAATTGAAAAAAAGGCATGAAAAGGCACGAAAATCCCAAAAAAGGCATGAAAAAAGGCATTTAAATTTTTTTATTAAGGATTTTTAAGGCGCAAAAATACGTAAATTTTAACCAAAAAATTAATTTTGGTCATTATTTGAATTCTTAGGGGTGTATTTTCAGAAAATTTTTCAAATCATTTCTTAGGGTTGTATTTTCCCGGTTTTATTGCATTTTTTATGGAATTTTTCGGAAAAAACGCCAAAAAAGGCACCAAAAAGGAAAAATGCCAAAAAAGGCATTTAAGGCACGAAAATCCCGAAAAGGCAAAAAAAGGCATAATAAAAGTCAACGTAGAAGCCTTAAACCAAGTGGAAAATGTGTTATTTATGCTTAATATATCGAAACCAGTGCGCAGAAAAAAAAGGCATATGCCTCAAAAGTCGGTCTCTAATAATAAGATAGAAAAATATTTAAGACGTAAAATGCACTTAAAATTTTTTAATAATTTTAAGCGATCAAAACTAGAAAGCACCAGTGGAGTCAGAAAAGCAGAAAATATTGACAATCATTATAAGACATTCATAATGATTGTAAAGAGAAACAAACATAAATCAATAATCTAAAATGCAATTTCCTTGAACCCAAAAGTTTAATAAAATTGAATTATTATTTTGAAAAAATATATTCAAAAATTTCGAATAGAAATAATTATTTGCAACTGTAATCAATAAATAAAATTGTTTGCTTTTGGTTTTAAATTATTTTCATACAAAACAGCAATTTTAATAAATTTTACTCCTACATTTAAACTTTTTCGCCCCTATTTCGCGAATTTTTTGCCCCTATTTAGGTCCCTATTTTGGACTTTTTCGCCCCTAAAAATCCTCGCCCTAATCGAAAATATCGCAATCGCAAGAAAAAACAATAAATGAGCGAATTGTCCATTATTGATGGATAGTCTGTCCTTAACTGACGGATTGTCCAACGATTTTCCGGACGCCGCCGTGACACCGATTCCTCTAAATTTTCCTTCTTTTCCATCTTTCCTCAAAATTTGTCCTTTTTCGTTCTCTTTCATTTCCTTTTCATCTCTTCCCACTCTCCTAAAATCCCCTGCATCTCTTCTCTTTAATTTCTTGTCTTCACTCCCTTTACTCTTTCTCTTTTTCCTTTCTTTTCCGTTCATTTTTTGTGCCTTACCAGCAAATGATGCCAAAAAATGTCGATAAATTAAGACGACCTGCTTGCTGGAGGAGACAACCATTCCCCATTTCCATTTGTGTTTGGCCACCAAAAAGGATTAAAAAAAATAATTAAAATAAAACTGTTATAACTAGGGCCCGGATTTTTAGGGGCGAAAAAGTCCAAAATAGGGACCTAAATAGGGGCAAAAAATTTGCGAAATAGGGGCGAAAAAATTTCTAATATAGGTGTTAAATTTATTAAAATTGCTATTTTTTCTATGTAAATAAGTTAAAATTAAGGCAAACAATTTTATTCACTGATTGCATTTAGAAATGAAGTAAATTTCGAAATTTTCAGGATTTAATGTTCGATTCTAAGGGCTGTATTTTTCCGAAATTTTTTGGGTCGATTCTTAGGCGTCTATTTTTTTGAAAATTTTTAGGTAGATTCTTAGGGCTGTATTTTTCGAATTTTTTTTGGTCGATTCTTATAGGTGTATTTTTCGTTTTTATTGCATTTTTGTTAATAAATTTCCCAAAAATCGCGAAATAAGGGCGAAAATAGGGGCGAAACGCCAAATAGGGAAAAAAACTTATTTAGGGGCGAACACTCAAAATAAGGATTTTTAGGGGCGAACATCCAAAATAGGGATTTCTAGGGTCGGATAGGGGCGTTAAAACGAAGGTTTTCCGAACAAAAAAAGTTGTTTTTCGTGCATTTCTCGTCGAGTTAAGGCCGCATAAAAAATAAGTAAAAACATAAGAATCCGCGCCCTAGTTATAACTTTGCTCAAAAGCAACCAAATTAAATATTTTTGATAACTGAAAGCGATAAATGTTCTTTATTAGCCTAAAAAATTAAAAAAAAACATTTGTTATCTTTCAAAAAGTAATGGCCAGAAGAAAGTGAAAAGCTGTTTTTTCGAACATTTTTTGTTTTATCCCTTTTAAAACTTTAAAAATTTTAAAAATTTACATAGCATGCCAATAATGAATGTTTTCTCGATATGGAATATAAGAAATTTTCATTTTGATATTTTTGTTTAAGTAATGCCACCGCAATTGATTCGATATTTATTTCATTTTAAGCAAAACATTTTAATCAACAATTTATATCATCATTTTTTATGCTGAATTGAATAATTAGATTTGAGAAAAATCTTTATTGTTGATTAAAATATAGAATTTAGAGGGAAAGTAAAATAGTAAATTTTCAAGCAATAATTTTTGTTTAAAACAAAGCCAATGAAATTTATCCGATAAGTTAAAAACCCAATTTAATTTGTGCAAAATATTTGCATATTTATTCTAAAAGCAAATTATTTTCAAACTTATTAATTTATGATGACATGAAATTATTTTAAAAAAATATCAGTAAATTTTAATCTACCAAATTATTAAAAATTTACAAAATTATATAAAAGAAATAAATTTAAAAAAATTGAAAGTCCAGGAACGTTGACACAATTGATGAAACAGCATATAATAATAAATAATTTATTAAAATAATTTATTTGATTGTTAATGGACAAATAATTATAAAAGATTGTGAAAAAAAATTTCACAAAACAACTAATTAATAGATATTTGATAATGAAATAATTCAACATTTTAAAAATTTTAAGTGTATTTTTAAAGTAAAATTAATGAATTTATTGGTAAAACTAAATAAAACCAAATCATTCTATTAAGCTCTTTAATTTAATAAATTTAATTAAGCAAATTTAAATGTTCGAATCGATTTATTTTTATAAAAAAAAGTAAAAATATTACATAAAGCTCAAAAATTCCTTTAAAATTACTGTGCGGTCATTTTTCATTTATAAAATTTTAATGTTTACAAGAAATAATGTTTATTTATAAATTTTTATGTAACAAATAATAACAATAAATTGGAAATGTCATATCAAATACATAGCGGAAGCCAAAGATTTTTGGTATGGTGAATCGGAATATTTTTCGATAAAACTTATGCCTTTTTTCAGATAGAAGAGGGTCATAATGCCCACCCAAAATGTCTGGGCTGTCATGCATGACGCGTAAATTTAAAAAATAAATAGAAAAAGTTTTAATTGAAAACGATAAAATATTTTAAACGTAAAAAACATAAAAGGGCTAGTGCATTTAATAGTATTTAGAAAAAAATGACCAGCTACTAATTATAAATTAATAAAAAATATATGCTAGAAATGGGGGGGAGGGTAAATTAATTTGATAATGATTAAAAATAAGAATTTCATTAATTTATCGCCCAGGCAACGCTAAAAAAGAAAATGAAGTCATGTAAAACTTAAAAGTACGTTTAAAATTTTAGGTTTTCTTTAAAATAATTTAAAAATGTATAAGAGAATCAGAAGAGCTTTTTTGAAATATGAATGTTAATGAAGAAACAACAATGATTTTAGCAAAAAATGTAATGAATAATTGACGTATTTACATATTTTAAACAAAAATTGAATTTAAAATAAACTTAAATTAATTAACAAATTTTATGAAATGGAAAAACTAAAAATAATAACACTATAAAATACGTAATGATTATAAGTGCGTACAAATAATAAAGGTTTTTTCAGTTACTGCTCATTTTTATTAATATCTTTGCTCACAATCAGAATCAATTCCTATTAAGTGAATTTATCTGAGAAATAATATCATTGAGACATTTTTGGAAGAGCCGAAGTTATTAACTATTAAAACATTTGATTCTACCACGTTAATTAAAATTTACTCATGTAATGGTCATATATTGAAAACTTATTGGTATTAAAAAATGAATTAAAGATAAAAAATTTATATAAATCCATCAAATCAATTTTATACATAGAAGTATGAAATTTTATAATGAATAAATATATCAATAAGGTGGCCCGGGGATACTTAATAAAAAAAAATGAATAAAAATAAATTCATTTAACATATTAGGAAGTCCTATTTATATGAAATATTATTTAATTTACATTTCATATAAAATAATTAATAAATAAATTAACGAAAAATTTTGAAATACATCAATAATAAATAATTTCTTATAAACTAAAATTTATTTTGATTGCATTAAACATAATTTTTTATAGGAAAATAAAAAGAAATGATAATTATTGAATTTATTCATTTGCATAAAAAATAAATTGAAAAGGATCGATTAAAGTATGTTAAAAATTAAAACAAGATATGTATCAAATCATATAATGCATTTGAAAAATTGCTGAGGAAGCACCAATTTAAAGATATGTCAGGGTTCATACAGCAAAATTGATGAAATGCTCAATTGGAAGACGAAAATAAAAATAATTTAATAAACCGAAATATTAAATTATTTTAAAAAATAAACCAAATTACATCCGACCATACAAAAAAGAATGCTGAACAGAACTCGATAAATTAGTCTTCGTAATTCAACCTGTTCAACCTCATCTTTTCGCCAGTTGCAGCGAGGAAATGTTGAGTCAACTGAAAACTTAAATTAAAACAATTTAAAATAAATAAAATTTTATCAAAAAAAAAAAGGTAACCAATATCAACGGCATCAGACAGAGCTCAAAAAAACGAGAGTATTTGATTTATCTAGTAAAAAAAAACTCGAAATCATCAAATACATAGCAATCGAAAAATTAATACAAATGAAATTAGAGTAAATTTAAAAATATGTATTAAAAAATTTAATTAGCTTAAAAGTTTATAAAACTTGAAGCTACAAAAACAAGAAAGCACTAAATGTGTCAGAAAAAGCAGATTACACTCAATTATCTAAACAGAATAATTGAAAGAATCTTGAAAACCATGCAATTTGAATAAGGTTTTGGTAATTTTAAATTCAACAATTTTAAAATTATTAACTTTTTTAGTCACAAAAAGACCTTCATTTTTAATTGAACAACTTATAAGTAATTACAAAATGTAATTAAATTCTTTAAAACTAAATTATAATTTTCAATAAAAGCATAATCAAATTAACGAAAAAATATAAACATAATTAGTGATTTTATATAAAACAACAGAAAATCTAAGTAAAATTAAATTGCAAAAAGTTTAAAAAGATAAGTTTTTAATACATCATTTTTTATAAATAAAAAATATTAAACATAAAACTTATTGCACTTAAATTTAAACTTTTAACATGTGTCAGCATGGATGTGTGAATGACGATCGATGATTAATTTATAGGGATGCAATTTTTAGGCACAAAAAACCGCAAAATAGGCACCTAAAAAGGCATTAAAAATCGCAAAATAAGCATTAAATAAGCACTAAAATAGGCAAAAAAAATGGTTTATTAACGCTTTTTAGATAGCAAAACACGTAAAAATTAATCAAAAAAATGATTTTGCTTATATTTCAATTGTTTTAAGTTGTTTTCGATATAAATAATTTTTTAAATCAAAAATTTTTATGAAGAAAAAATAATTAATTTTTGGGGAAGAAATTTTTGTGAAATTTTTTTTTAATTTTTAGGGATGTATTTTCTGATTTTTTTTCAGGTTGCTTATTATTAAGGGTGTGTTTTTCATTTTTATTGCATTTTGTTAACGATTTTTCCGGGAGTCAGAAAAAAGGCGTCAAAAATGGCGAAATAGGCACAAAAATAGGCATTAAGCACAAAAAGTCCAAAATAGGCAAAGTTAGGCATTATAAAAATCATCGTAGAAACCCCAAACCCAGCGGAAAATGCGTTTTTCGTTCTTATCTGTACGTATTAAGTGCGCAAAAATTTTAGGCATTTGCCTAAAAATCGCATCCCTATTAATTTACAATGCAGAAATAAAACTGTTGAAAATTTTATTATTTTAACTAGGGTTGCACGGGTCCGAGACCCGACCGGGTCTCAGACCCGGATACCCGGTTTTTTAAGACCCGGACCCGGACTCGGTTTTTTGAAAATCCAATACCCGGTACCCGACCCGGTAGGTCCGGGTCCAACCGGGTCCAAAAGTACACTGGTAAGAATGGGGGTCAGAGTCAAATTGCTAAGCAAAGTTGGAGGAAAGGAATTTTTTTTTTAAAATTAAATTAAGATTTATTTTAAAAATGATTTGTTTGTTGCTCTTGTGGCTTAGTGGTTAATCTTTTGGATTTTTTTCCTTGTTTCTCAGGTTCAATTCTTTCTCATAAATCAGCTTTTTAAACATTTTTTAAAGATTTTTGCTTTTCATAAATCAAATTTTAAATAAAATTGCTTTCTGCATTAATAATAAATTTTTAAAAAATGTTGATATAATTTTTATACAATATCAAAATAATAAATTTTGAAGGAAAAAAAGCATTTTTGCATTCGATTTTCCTTGTTGGTGCCCCTCCAAAACCTACCTCATCCAAATTTTCAAAAAAATTTCGCTAAATTTTTTCGAAAGTCCACAAAACTACTAATTTTTTGCTGAAAATCTGCTAAGAATATGGCCAAAATTCCCAATTTTTTCCAGGCGGCGTCTGTCGGCAAACGCCGGACTAGAAATTCTTTTTTTCTTAAAAAATTGGCTCAAAATTTAATTATTTTTTTGGACAAAATCTGTTACTAATCGCATTAAGCATTACAAAAAAAAACAATTCATGGTCGCCCCTAAGTATAAGCTTTTATTTTTAAGAAAAAATTACAAAATTTGAAAAAAAAAATATTTTTTTGGATTTTTTTCAGGACCCGGTTGGACCCGATACCCGGACCCGGTTTAAAATCTTGGACCCGGACCCGGCTTTTCTGGCCCCGGCAATACTCGGACCCGGTTTTTGCCCAAATACCCGGACCCGTGCAACCCTAATTTTAACCAATATAGCAAGAGAAGAAGATTATCCAACCCAATCAAAATGTTTATTTATAAAACACCGCAGAAAAATATGTCAAAATTACATAATTATTAAAATAATATCTTGAGAAAAGAATAAGCATAAATATATCAAAGAATGATTATAATAATGATATGTTTAATTTTACTATACAATTTGCTTATAACAAAAATAAAAATATATAACCATAACTTGCATTAGATATTGGGGAATTTCAGTATTCAAGATAATGCCAACAAATTTTACTATTCGAATGAAAAAAAAATGAAAATGAACCAATTTGTTTAGAAAAATTATAAAATTTAATTGAATATAAATGACGCACTTACATAATGCTTAACAAATAATTTCTAAAAATATTTAAATAAAACAATTTAAGCAAAAATATTTAATAAAAATTTTATTTTACTCAAGAAGCAAGCTGATCGAATAATTTTATTTAAAATTCTAACCTTCTAACTGTGAATTAGCCAGAAATCTAGACGATTCGTTCATCGACAACATGAAGAAATTTCCAATTGATTCAATATTTTTAATGCAAAACATAAAGAAAATTTAAATTAGTCAGACACTTCGACACGAAAAAGTTAAATAAATATAAAATAAATTTATTCATTTAAATTGTTAAAATGAAAAAAGTGTTTTTTAATTTAAAATTATTAAATTAAATAGTTTTAAAGATACGAATCATTAACAAAACTGAAAATCAATGTCGATTCAGTTAAAAAAAAATATATTTTCACTAAAAAATTAGAAAAAATCAGAAAATTAATATAATTTTTAATAACAAATATCTATTAATTAATTTTTATTTCTGACTTTGATTTTTAATTGAAACATTTAATTTATCAATTTAATATTATATTGTATTTTTAAATTATCAAAATATTTAACAAAATGTAATTCGGGTTCTTTTCTCGAAAAAATGAAAATTTAAAAGTCTTTTTGACTCAGTAAAAAATATAATAAAAATATACTAAACAAATAAAGGAAATTTAATTTTTAAATTTTATAAATAAAATACTAAAGAAAGAAGAAAAAACGCTTAAATAAAAAAAAAAATTATTTTCGGTAAAAATACTTTAAACTAGAGTTCGGGGACGGACCGGACTCGTATATGGATTTTTATGGGTCCGTAGTCCGTATTTTTTTGGGCCGATACGGACTTAACGGAGTAAGGGTTTTACGGATTTTTAGTCCGTAAGTCCGTAGTCCGTAAGTTCGTAGTCCGTATGTATGCCTAATCCGTAGTCCTGGTCCGGGTCCGTACAATTCCTGATACGGACTTTTTTTCAATAAGCAAATCAAGTTAAAAATTTTTTTAAAAAGGATTAGAAAAAATAATTATTTTTATTTTATAAATAAAATACTAAAGAAAGAAGAAAAAAAGGCCTAAATAAAATAAAATTCATTTTTTTAGATAAAATAATTAACTATAAACAAGTCACCAATGCGGCCAGTCTTTGCGAGTTTTTACTCATGAGAAAAATAAAGAGTTTCTAAAAGAAAAAAAATATAGAAAATGTTGGAATCAATAACAAGAAACTTTAATTGAAATTTAAAGAAAATAAATTTTATTCACTTTAAATTGTTACATTAATTATAACATTCCTTCGAAAACTTCAAAAAGCAAATACTTTTGCGCATTGCGTTTGATTACAACACATGCACAATTTGTGATAATAAATATTAAAAGAATATGAAGCAACGAATTTGAAGCTGAAATAAGAAAATGTATTTGTTAATTTTGAATTCAAACAGTTTTATAAAAAATAAATAAACCATCTAAATTTAAAAGCAATTAAGGATCAGTTGTCACCCTATGATCTTAGTAAATAAAATGAAAATGATAAAAATGGAAAATAATATTTAAGTGAATTTATCTGAGAAAAGCTAAAAAAATCTCCTAAAAATATGACAATGATTATAAGACATGCATAATGATTGTAAAGAGAAACATAAACCGATAATCTAAAATTCATTTTTCGAGACCCAAAAGTTTAATAAATTTAATTAAATAAACCTCAAAAAAATTAAATATTAAAGCTTATGTTTTAATAAAATTTCAATTTTTGGAATTAATATTGGTAACTTTCTGCCAGCAAATTTAGCAACGGCATGAAATATGCCAATATTACATGAAATTGCAGCGGATTTGTAATATGGTGACAGCGATACTTCAAGAAAAATAATTTTTAAATGTACAGTAAATAGAAATCCAGATTAATTCCATAAAATAAAATGATACAAAATAGAAAAAAAATTAATTTTAAAATAAATAATTAATTTTGAGAGTTTGGTCGAAAAATTATGTAGAATTAAGGACAATTTATCAACGAATGCAATTTATAATAAATGGATACATCCTAATAAGCAAATATGTAATCTTAAGAATTGAACGTACAAATTATACAATCAAATTAAAAAAAATAAATCTGCGACAATGATTGTTACATATCTCTAAAGATAAAAATGTGTGAAATAGTTATAATAAATATGTAAAATATAAAAATTAAAATATTTTGCTAATAATGAGAAATGAAATATTGATTTATTCATGTTTTACTTTGGAAAATTTACCACAATAAAAAAATAAAATCGGCAAGTCAAAAACATGGCTTCTTCAGTGTTTGAGTAGGAGTTCGAGTTTTGAGCAAAAAGTATGAGATTCACAAAACAAACACAAAAACAAAAAATCAAAAATAAAAATATACATTCATGCAAAACAAAATTGACCAAAATTCAAAATTATCGATTAAAATAATAGGTACTAAAAACAAAGAATATGTACGAAATATAAAAATTAAGCAGATTGAAAAATAGCCAAATTATTAAAATTCTTAAAAAATTATTGTTTATTTTTATAAATATATAATCATCTTGTCACAAGAAATTGTATTTTTTGACAAATATTGCATTTAATTTGTATATAAGTACGGTATTTAGCTTTTCGCGAATATTTCGGAAGTAAGTTAAAATTAACATTTTTCTTTTATATGCTTTTATATGTTTTTTTCTTTATTTATAATATTTTTTAACAATTTTTCCAGATAATTCGCTAACGTATGTATTAACTGCATTATGGTTTTTATATAATTATCAAATAGGTTTGTTGATGATCGATTAGACTTTTTTGACAAATTATTTGTGCAATAAAAAACACATGCTAAATCGACTAAATACTTAATCTAAATTTGGTTCATGAATAACAAATGTTTTTAAAGAATTTTAATGTTTATTTGTAAAAATAGTTTAAAAGTTTTTTGATTAAATAATTTATTTAATCAAAGCATAAATTATTTTCGAAAAGTTATTCGATTTATGATTAAATTTGAATATTATTGAAATTTGTGTCTGTGAATCAACCTCTTTAAAAAATTAAGAACGTTGTGTCCCAGCGATCCCTTACACTACCCTAGTAAATATAATAACAACGAAATAACATTGATTTAATTATTTTATCAAAATTCAAATATATAGAAAGAGTGTGAAAAAATCTATTCTTTGATTAAAGAAATAATAGAAAAAAGTCAATTATTTACAATTTTTTTAAAAATTGTAAAATATAAAACTAATTGATCACAAAATAAAAAAAAACCTGTTAGAATATGAAAAGTAAATTGATTAGAGAAAATAAAAACTAATTGGATTTAATATATTATTTGGCTAAAAAAAGATAAACAAAAAATAAAACAAATTTTCAGAAAAAAAATCATTATTATTTTTATAAATATATCATGAGAGCGAGTTCACAATATAAGGATTATTACTTGGATCAGTACATAGCGAATTATAAGGCGGAAAAGAGTTGGAATTGAATTAATATGCTTTTAAACGGAATGAATCTTTTCATGTAAATTAGCTAAATTTGATAAAGATATAATTAATTACACAAAGTTTAGAGATCCGCAATTATTATTAAAAATTAAAAAATTATAAAACTTAAAAGGCATATTTTTGATAATTCTTTGGCCTGTTATTTTGCTGAGTCATTTTGTGAACACTGCACATAACAAAAGTGTCATTTTTGTTGAAACAAAAAATAAAGTACAAAAAATAAAATGTTGCTTAGGTTTAATAATTTTATTATTTATATTATTTACCGAAATAAATAAATGATTATTTTACATAAATAAATTAATAAAATGTTAATAAACAAAATTGTTAATTTATAAAACAAATATTTTCAAACGAAAATAAAAACAAAAGCGATTTTCCAATTTTCGTGCATAAATTGCGAAGCTGGAAAATATGGATGATAATAGAGACAATGAAAATAAACTCAAAAATAATTTAATTATATCAAAATAAATTATAAAATGATATTTTTATCAATTTAAAAAATAAATAATAATGATTAGCTTGCTAATATATCCCATTTTAATAAAGTCGCTGGTCATGAAGTATGTAATGTGATCACTAACAAGGGTTAATAAAAATGTAATCTATTTTTATAGTCATTGAACATGCTCACAGATCTTTTATCTTAGACTAAATTGTATAATAAATGATCTATTCTACTTAAAAAAATATGCAACTTAAAAATTGAATCTTTATTATAAATGTAAAATTTAGAAAAAAATAAAACCCTTAAATAAGAAATTGACAAAATAAATCTTTATTATAAAAGGAAATGAAAAAATTCTACTTTTTATTTTATATAATCAAATAAATAACATGAAAATACTAAAAAAAGATGATTAATCTTTGAAGGAATTCTATATTTTAAAAGAATAAAAAATTAAATAGATATAAAAGAAATGTTGCTGGATATTATTTCACATTCTAAAATAAATAAGCATAAAAATAAATAAATGAACATAAATTAATACAATTAAATATCATAAATAATAACAATAGCCAAATTTCAGTTATAATCGAAGTAGAATTATTTAAATAAACAAAATATTACTTTAAAATAATCAGCAATGACTGAAAATAATTAAATAGGATAAAGCCATAGAAATAAATATGTCAAAAAATGCCAAATAGCAAAAGATAGCTGATTGTGAGCATGAAATATGCCATGCGATGATAAATGATCAACAAGAGTTAAATAAAAATGTAAATCTATTTTTCGTTAAAAAAGAGCGAAAAGTTAATAATAATTATTAAATTTGTTGAAAAACGGCAAAATTTAAAATAATTTTAAAAACAATTTAATGATCTCTTTTAATATTTTAATAAATATTAAAACAAACAATAAACACTTAAATTTTCTGAGAATTATTCAATAATTTAAAACTTTCAAAATATAAATAACTTATCACTAGGGCCCGTATTTTGTGGCATATGCCTTTTTTTGCTAACTTTTTATAACCTAATACGCACGAAAAACGAGTTTTTACCTTGGTTTGAAGCTTTATTTGGTACTTTTTTTTTTTGCAAATTTGGTGCCTAATACTGAGAACGTAATTTTTGTGCCTTTTTTGACCTTCATGCCTTTTTCGGTATTTTTAAAAATGTTGTTAATAAAATTTATTAAAATTTCTTATCAAAATGGCCGAAATGGACTAAAAACGCAAAAATGGCCAAAATAAATATAAAATTTGAACTTCGATTTGATTGGAGCATTTGTGACAATTTAAATTATTTTCGGAATTAATAATTTACTAATTTCAAAAATTACAGATGAATAATTTAAACATGCTTACATCTCGGACATATCGTCAAGGATTTTTAAACTTTATTTAATTTGAAAATACAACTCTTTATTAGTCCATCTTTTAAAAACTTTTTTTTTTGAATATCAACTTTTATTCCTAAATAGGATTTCCTTTTAGGCACAAAAAAAAACGCAAAATATGCATTAAATTGCCATAAAAACCCTCAAATAAAATTTTAACGCTTTTTATGTAACAAAGCAGCAAAAAATTTTTTTCAAAAAACTTACTTTTGGTTATATTTAAATAGTAATGAAATGGATAAATATTTTAAAAGTTTTCTTCGCTAAATTTTTTATGAATCGAAAATTCTGAAAATAAGCGCCAAAATTTAATGATTATTAAAAAACTACCTAAACTAAAAGAAATGATACCTTACATTGTTCACTTATGACTAAATTAAAAAAAATAAAGTCGTATTTATATTTTCCACAACTTCATTTTAAAGAAAAAATTTAAATTATTTATTTGAAACATTGTTATAGATATAATTGAATGGTAGGTACATTGTTTTCACGTATAAAACAGTTAAAAAAATTTAAATTATTATTAAATACCAACCTGAGATTACTATGATTCTATTACAAATAATTAATAATAAATAGTTATTATTCTATAATAACTTTGCCGAGTTTAGTATAAAATTAATTTTTTTAATTTTTTCAAATCACTAATTTTGCTTCAATTGAAAAAATAATACCTTATGAAAATGTAAAAAAAAAAAAAATTGTGAAGAATTGTTATAAAAACATACTTAATTAATAAAAACTAAATTTATTCAAGAGATTTTCAGCCTATATATCTAAAAATAAACTTCTTTTGCAATAATAATAATTAACTAATTAATATTCATGAATTGTAATGAGTCATTATTTAATGAACAATTATTGTAAAAATAAATTAATTAAAAAATCTTTTAAAAATGAAGCCATTATTATTACAGATTTAAAAAAATTCTTAAAAAGGTGTGTTATTAAATTAAATAAAAAATTACGGGTATAAGAAAATTATTTTATTAAAAAAATAAATAAATAAGTCTGTTTTGGAGAATTGAAAGAACTTGGAAGGAGAAATTGAAATTTATAAGCATAAACAAATATTTTTTTATAAAAGAAGATTATTAATAAATTTCTTTTTTACAAAATTCAAAAAGTAAAACGACACTTTAAGGCCTTAAAAAGAATAATAATAAATACAAAATACAAAAGACAAACTTTAATTTTAAATTAAGATTTTTTGATGGAAAATTAACAAATTCATATTATATATAAACTTCTAATAAATTTAAACATTTAAACCTTCTTATGAATTAAGAATTATTTATGTTGTTAATCAAAAATATAACATTTTAACATTTTGAACGTGTTTTGAATAAATTTGTAAAAATGAGGCTTTTTGACCCAAAATGAGGCTTTTTTGCCTGCGAAATGAAGCTTTTGAAATTTTTGATCTGGGAGCCCTGTATAACAATCTTATTAATAAGGAATAGATTTATATGGAAACCCATATTTTTTTCCTGGACTGTGGGAGGTCTGAAACGCAAGAAAAACATTGTTTTAACTTGGTTAGAAGCTTCTAGGATGGATTTCTATATCCCGAAATGAGAAAAATATAAAAATTAGGTGTAATTTTAATTAGTTAAATGATTTTAAATTAAATAATTGTAATATTACCGCTATTTGTAATAAATGACGCGAAATGTACAATGTATTTTTTATTAAAAAATTAAAATAAAGATCATAAATAAAAAATCAAATTTATTTAGATCCCAAATTATAAAATCAAATTAAAATACGACATAATAAAATTTGAAGTTTTTTATAAAGGTACAAAATTATATTTAATGAGTAATTAAAACATATGGCAAACAAAGGCAGAAATTAAATCACGGAAAACAATTAATTTAGTTAAAATTTTATTTAACATAAATCTACTTTAACTATGAATCAAAATGTTTTAAAAACCCGATGATTTATAAAAAAATAATTTTTTTATGCTGACAATGAATAATTAGACTTGAGAAAAATTTTTATTGTTGACTAAAATATAGAATTTAGAGAAAAACGTGAAGAAAAATGTGGAAAGTAAATTAGTAAATTTTCAAGCAATAATTTTTGTTTAAAATAAAAACAATGAAATTTATCCGATAAGTTAAAAACCCAATATTAATCTGTACAAAATATTTGCATATTTATTCTAAAAGCAAATTATTTTCAAACTTATTAATTTATCGCCATTAAAAATAAAAAGTTGATATCGTAGTGCATTTTTAAAATTTTTTAAAAGAATAAATTTGCACTGAATTAAATTTGAATTTTACGTCTGAGAATATCAGCAGATGTTTTTTACTGCAATTCATAAGCCGTTATTCAAAATGCCCAATGCGTATTTTATCATGGACGATGAAGAAGCGGAATACGAGAAAAATAAAAGCGAAAAATGTTAAAGGATGGTGATGGTCATATGTGTTTTGGCGAAGGTGAAGAGCAATAATTTAAAATGTTCAATTTTTTAATATGTTATACAATATATTATTTACCTTTTCTGTATAAATTTACTAATTTATGACATCAAATTATTTTTAAAAAATATCAGTAAATTTTAATCTACCAAATTATCAGTTCATTATTTTAAGAGATTACCTTTTAATTAAATTTAAATATAAATAAGAAAAATTATTTGCAGCTATTGAACCTTGAGAAACTTTCTATTTGCCTAAAAAAGTTTATAAACAATTAAAAGCAATAATATTAATAAAAACTTATCATGCTTTTTAAAAAGGCGGCAAAGAAAATTTATCAAAAAAGTAAATAATGCACTAAATAAAAAACACATTAATTATTGAAAAGTAAAAGTTGATCAATAATTATGGCGTAAGGATGATGTAGAAGGAAACATTACCGTTAAAAAAAGTGATAATTACCAAAAATATAAAATCTTTTAACTAAAAACAAATAAAAATAAATTTTATTAAATAAGGCTACCATAATAGGCAGTTATAAAAAGAAATAAATTTTAAAAAATTGAAAGTCCAGGAACGTTGACACAATTGATGAAACAGCATATGATAATAAATAACTTATTAAAATAATTTAATTGATTGTTAATGGACAAATAATTATAAAAGATTGAGAAAATTTTTTTTCACAAAACAACTAATTAATAGATATTTGATAATGAAATAATTCAACATTTTAAAAATTTTAAGTGTATTTTTAAAGTAAAATTAATGAATTCATTGGTAAAACTAAATAAAACCAAATCATTCTATTAAGCTCTATAATTTAATAAATTTAATTAAGCAAATTTAAATGTTTGAATCGGTTTATTTTTTTAAAAAAAAAGTAAAAAGTATTACATAAAGCTCAAAAATTCCTTTAAGATTACTGTACGGCCATTTTTCATTTATAAAATTTTAATGTTTACAAGAAATAATGTTTATTTATAAAATAATAATAAATTGGAAAATTTCATAACCAAATAAAAGCGCATAAAACCAAATGAAACGAATAAAAAGATAATTTTCAAAAATAAATAGAAAAAGCTTTAATTGAAAACGATAAAATATTTTAGGCTAGTGCATTTAATAGTATTTAGAAAAAAATGACCAGCTACTAATTATAAATTAATAAAAATATATGCTAGAAATGGGGGGGGGGGTAAATTAATTTGATAATGATTAAAAGTTAGAATTTCATTAATTTATCGCCCAGGCAACGCTAAAAAAGAAAATGAAGTCATGCAAAACTTAAAAGTACGTTTAAAATTTTAGGTTTTCTTTAAAATAATTTAAAAATGTATAGGAGAATCAGAAGAGCTTTTTTGAGAATATGAATGTTAATGAAGAAACAACAATGATTTTAGAAAAAATGTAATGAATAATTGACGTATTTAAACATTTTAAACAAAAATTGAATTTAAAATAAACTTAAATTAATTAACAAATATTATGAAATGGAAAAACTAAAATAATAACAATATAAAATACGTAATGATTATAAGTGCGTACAAATAAAAAAGGTTTTTTCAGTTACTGCTCATTTTTATTAATATCTTTGCTCACAATCAGAACCAATTTATATTAAGTGAATTTATCTGTCATGGAGAAATTTTTGGAAGAGCCGAAGTTATTAAATATTAAAACATTTTATTCTATCAAGTTAATTAAAATTTACTGATAAAGTTGGTCATATATTAAAAACTTATAGGGAACTAAAAAATGCATTAAAGATAATAAGTTCGATAGTCGAAAATTTTATATAAATCCACAAAATACATTTTATAAATGTATGAAATTTTATAATGAATAATTATATCAATAAGGGGTGGCCCGGGGATAATTGCGTTGAGATACACAAAACCCATGTGACCAAAATAAATTATTTTATTTTTCGTTTAAACAAGCAAAATTGGAAAAAAATAAATAAAGTTTAATAAAAAAAAATGAATAAAAATAAAATCATTTAACATATTAGGAAGTACTATTTTTAATAAATATTATTTAATTTAAATTTTGAAATAAAAATAATTAATAAATAAATTAACGAAAATTTTGAAATAAATCAATAATAAATAATTTTTTATAAACTAAAATTTATTTTGATTGCATTAAACATAATATTTTTATAGGAAAATAAAAAGAAATGATAACTATTAAATGTATTTATTTTTTATAAAAAATAAATTGAATCAAAACTAGGTAAATTAGTCATAGTAATTCAACCTCATCTTTTCGCCAGTTTCAGCGTGGAAATGTTGAGTCAACTGAAAAAACTTAAATTAAAATGATATGTTAACTGAATATAAAATAAATTTATTCATTTAAATTGTTAAAATGAAAAAGTGTTTTTTTATTAAAAATTATTAAATTAAATAGTTTTAAAAGCATTAACAAAACTGAAAATCAATGTCGATTTAGTTAAAAAAATATATATATTAATTAAAAAATTAGAAAAAAATCCGAAAATTAATTTTATTTTTAACTAATAACTATTAATTAAATTTCTATTTCTGAATTTGATTTTTAACTGAAATATTTAATTTATCAATTTAATATTACATTATATTCTTAATTATAAAATATTTAACAAAATGTAATTAGCGTTTTTTCCTAGAAAAAAATGAAGATTTAAAAATCTTTTTGACTCAGTAAAAAGTATAATAAAAATATACTAAACAAATAACGGAAATTTAATTTTTTTAAATTTTATAAATAAAATACTAAAGAAAGAGCTTAAATAAATAATTTTTTCAATAAAAAAACTTTAAACTTGAGTTCGGGTACGTACCGGCCTTGTATACGGGTTTTTAAGGGTCCGTAGTCCGTACTTCGAAATCGAATGACTAATTAAGAATTAGTTTGAATACTTTCAGCATTTGAAATAAATTAAGAAAAATGGCAATGTATTTACAAAATTTTGCCAAACATGGAAATATGTGCGATATGTTAAAACAAAATATAGAAAATGAAAAATTATAAAAAGTAATTAGTTTAAGTATATACATTTATTCAAAAAAAATTTATTCAGCAATAAAAATTAATTTGGAATTAATAACCAGACACTTTAATTGAAAATTTAAAGAAATGAAATTTTATTCACCTTACATTGTTACAATAATTATAACATTCCTTCGAAAACTTCAAAAAGCAAATACTTTTGCGCATTGCGTTTGATTACAACACATGCACAATTTGTGATAATAAATATTAAAAGAATATGAAGCAACGAATTTGAAGCTGAAATAAGAAAATGTATTTGTTAATTTTAAATTCAAACAGTTTTATAAAAAATAAATAAACCATCTAAATTTAAAAGCAATTAAGGTTTTCAAAGCCTATAAACATATGATTTCTTTTAATTCAAAAGAAAATGGTGACTGTTGTTTTATTCTTTTAGATCATTTTTGCGTATTGATAATAAACCAATTTATTTTTAAACCATAAAAATTTAGAAACTGAACTTCGAATTTTTGTTAAAATCATCATTAGGAATTTGGAAAGATTCCGTTTTTCTTATTAATTACAAGAGCTCGAGGGCTTTTGGAGCCAGGGAAAATTTAAATTTTTAAGGAAAATTGCTAAGAAATTTTATACACGGGAAAAATTTCGAATTGTAGCAAATTCACCTCCGACTTCCGGCATTTTTGGCTCAGCTTGAAACCAAAAATAATAAAAAAACATCAGGTCTTTGAATGTTTTTCGCTGCATTCACAAATTCTTTTAGTGTGAAGTAATTTGCATTCTCGAAGCCATTCTTCAAATTCGGCATCTGGTTTTTGCAGTAGAGTAAATAATTCACGAATATTAAATTCTTTTAAAATTTCCATACTTAAAAAGATCACTGTAAATGAATACATTTATAGGCACTTAAAAATGTATGTTAAAAGTACCCCGTAAACTTAAAGTACCCATTTTTCTTCTTTTCCCTATTTCGTCAATATTTGCTCTTTTTCAACCTCTTTCTTTTTCCTTTCCCTCTCTTCCCACTCTCTTAAAATCCGCTGCATCTCTTCTCTTTAATTTCTTTTCTTACCTCCCTTTACTCTTGCTCATTTTCCCCTTTCTTTCCGTTCATTTTTTGTGTCTTTCCCAGCAAATGATGCCAAAAAATGTCGATAAACGAAGGACCATCTTCTGCTGCTGGAGCACACAACCATTCCCCATTTCCTTCCATTTGTGCTTGGGTCATTAATTAAACGCCATCACAAAAAGGATAAAAATAACCAAAAAAACACACATAACTTTGCTCAAAAGCAATGAGGAGGAGATTACAAAATAATAAATCAAGCAATGACTTAATCCATTCAGAATATGAAAATCAAGCAAAATGCAGACTTTAAAACAAAAAACACCAAAACGAATTTAAAAAATAAAATCATAGAAGAATTTGCTACAGGAAAAGGAATGGGCAACAACAATAAAAATATATTTTTAGGAAAATAAATATTGATAAAGATTTAAAAATTCATTAAACCTTAGTGGATATACCGGTTCACTCTTAAAACAAATATAATTCGAATATGAACAAATTAATTACAATAAAATCGATGTTATTAGAAAAATTAAACTAATTAAATAGCTAATGAAGTTTTTTACCTAATCTGTCTTGGTGCCACCGCATCAATTGTTTTGGGAAACGGAGTGCGTGGTGTGCATTATCTCTCGAAATAATATATATCTACTATCACGAAAAGTGCAGATCTAATAATTTAAACTATAGCTGGGTTAAATTGCTATTTATAAAGATATGACTAATATTTTATAAATGAATTTAAACATAAAAATTTAAAAAACCTTTCACATTAAACACGTATTATAAAATTCACTATTAAATGAAAATGAAATTAAATTCTTAAATATATGAAATCTTATCAGAGAATTCTTTGGAAAAAATAGTAGAAAAAATCCAGAACACCCAAAAATCAATTTAAAATTACTAAAGAAATTAAAATATTTTATATACAAATTTTTAAAATAAAATAATAAATATAAAACTTATTGTTTAAACATGTGAGAATTCTTATTATTTAATAATAAAATGAAAAGCAAAAAACTGACAATGAACACCTAAAAAATTCAAAAAAATTTCATTTCAAAATGAAACTTGGTGGGTGGTTAGATCACCCAAGGTTCTATTGTAAATTTTAACCATTTTGCCAAATGAGCATGAGTGCCAAATTATGATTTACCAAAATAATTATTTGTACCTCTTTGCAGTAAGTGTCAAGTGGTGCGGATGTAATGCGCAAGTAATCGTTTTTATCCCAGGTTCGAATCCTCTGCATGCAAATATATTTTATAATTTTTATTTTTGCTTTTTAAGCAGTCAATTATCAAAAAATTATTTATAAAAAAAAAGTTATTTTAAATTTCAATTCACTCTGATACACAAGATACTCAATAAATATATTAAACAAAAATATATTTTTTAAAGTCAACATGAATTTATTGCGTCTTTAGGTTTAATGTAATTTTTTGATTTTTAATTGAATAAATTAAAAATAAAGATTTTGTTTTTGAATAAATTTTTTGGATAATTAACTTTGCATAAAAACACAAAACTAAAAATTATAAAATATATTTGCATGCAAAGAATTCGAAACAATGACTTAAAAAAATTTGACTAACGCTCTACCTCTACACTAATGGCTTCTGAGAAAATAAGAAATAAATTATATCTTTTCTTTAATTTAAAGCGCTAAAACTTTGGCACGCCATTTCTTGGCACAAGAGCCCATTTGGCAAAAAGAACCTAGTGGTACTCTACACATCCACCAAGTTTCATTTGAAAATTCCACGGTATTGCCGACCCCTCCTTTGTAAGGGGGTCCGCGGTGCCGATAATCGCGGTGCACCCCAAAACGTCGTCGGCCGAAACGTCGTCGGAAGACTTTTTGAACCATAACTTTGTTCATTGTCAATCAAATTAAGCATTGTTGGTATTGTTCGATAGCTATAAGTGTTTATTATTAATTTGTTAAGTTTCAAAATTTTCGTTTAGTTTCAAAAAGTTATGGCCCAAAAGGACTCAAAAACCTAGTATTTCGAACTTTTTTTACTCCGATTTTTTTGTAAATGAATAAAAAATTTTGAAAATTTGCAGGTTGATAGAGTTTTTCAAATGTTTTCGAACAATACCAAGAATGTTTAATTTGGTTGAGAAAAAAAAATTATGGTCACAAATTCGTCTGACGACGTTTCGGCTGACGACCTTTTGTCCTACTCCGCGATAATCGCCGTCAAGAAACATTTTTTATTAGCAGAAATTATAAAATAATTAAAACAATAAAATAATTTCATTTTATATTATTACAAAATATTCTAAAACCAATATATATATATGAAGGATATCGGATGATTTAAACGCATACATTATACCATTTGAAAAACAAAGAAATTATTACAAAAACCTCAATTCAAAATATTTTAAAATAAAAAATAGAAAACCAATTTAAAATACCATAAAAATTTTTTTGTTAAAAACAATTATGTCTTTATTTTTCGTTATATTTTAATTTACAAAAAGATAAAAATACTGTTTTATTGACAAATGCTTCTTCATGAAAAAAAATTTTCGAAACAATAAACTAAAATATATAAAGAAAATACATTTTTCGATAAAACAAAATTAATATATTTTTTAAATTTTATAAATAAAATACTAAAGAAAGAAAATATACGCTTAAAATATGAAATTCATTTTTTAGATAAAAATAGGAAACTTTAAACAAGTCATGAATGCAGACATAGTTTGTGCGAGTTTTTAATCATGAGAAAAATAAATTATTTATAAAAGAAAAGAATAAAAAACAAATAAAACTAAAAGATTGAAAATGAAAAATATAAAAAGTAATTGTGTTTAAGTATATTCATTTATTCAAAAATTATTTTATTCTACATTAAAAATTAATTATAACTCAATAACCAGAAACTTTAATTGAAAATTTAAAGAAAATAAATTTTATTCAATTTTTCATTGCTTGTGTTAGAAAAATAAATAAAACAGTCTTAATTTTGTTTTTTATAAATCCCCAGGCCATTGGCACGGACAATTGAATCATATAATTAGTTATAATTAAAGGTTAAAACAAAACAAAAAATATCAAATGCCATTAAAAGATTTATTTTAAATTTTAAAGTGAAAATATATATTCAAAAAACTATCAACATAATTTAATGATAAAAATGCTACGTGAAATAGCATTTACCCGATGTTTTAATGTTTAAAAATATACTTGTATTATTACGAAAAAAATTATGACCATTGAATAAAATAAATGTATGAAATATTAATAAAATAATAAAGCATTTTCAAAAAGAGATAAATAAAAAAATATAACAAAAATCTCAATTCTAAATATTAAGTTATTAATAAATTTTATTTTCAAATAACAATTTTCCTTTTTATTTATTTGATTTTTGTGTTATCTGAAATAAATTTGGGCAATAAATGTGAGTTTTTGATGAAAAGATGGAAATTCTCGAACAAATAGTAAATCGAATTTTTATGAGAAAAGTTAATTAAAATGACAGAAAATTTAAAATCCAGAAACAACTTTATACTTCACTGGACATAAAAAAATGGTTAAAAAATATAAATTTTAAGTTAGAAAAATATCCTAATGACTGTACTATTTTGCTGTCATCGGACAATTAACGAGTAAAATTGTAAAATATTTTATTAAGACATTATTTAGTCGCTCTCATAATAAAATAATAAGTAAAAGTTTACTTTACAAAAAGTGCCACAAAAATATTTTGACTTTCTGAAATTAACTAACAAATAACTCAAAATTTTGAATTTTTATTTCAGTAAAAATTTAATTAAAAAACTAAAAATAATACTTCTATTTATCATTCATTTTGAATTTGCAATAAAAAATTAAAATAGATCCAGAAATAATACTTATCAAATTTTAATATAAATGACAATTTTTGCAACATAAATTATATATGATAGATAAAGTTTATTAATTAATAATAAAATTGAAAATACTTTCAAATTTTTTCATCCATAATTAAATTAAAAATAAAAGCAATTCCCAACAAATGGCGACTCTTTACTATAAAAAGGTGAACTTCTCATTAGTGTTTAAAAAATCAACAATTTCTGTTAAATTAAAGCAAAATGAGAAGAATATTGAAACAAATGAACATTTAAATCTAGATTTTTTACAATGCTTATTTGCTAGTAATTAATATAATAATAATAAATAATAAAGTTATCGAAAAAAAATAACAAAAACAAATGAAAAAAGAATAGTTTTAAGTTATGAATCAATTACAGAACAGAGAAAAAAAGATAAAATTATTTTCGTATAAAGAATAAAATAAATATCCTAAATGAAAAATGGAAATTTAAAATCTTTTTTAATTTATAAAAGAAAAATATGATCAACAAAGTAAAAATACGCTTATAATAAAATTAATATTTCAAAATAAAATATAATTAAATTAAGCGCTTCACAAATGTAAACTGTTTTTATGTATTTCCCACGAGAAAAATAAAGTATATCAAAAACAAATAAAAAGAAAACCATAAAAAGTAAATTGAATAGGATCGATTAAAGTATGTTAAAAATTTAAAAAAATGTGTATCAAATCATATAATGCATTTGAAAAAATTATCTACAAAAGCAATTGCTGAGGGAGCAGCAATTAAAAATACATATAAAATATTTGGAAGAAATTTACATAAAATTGTTTCTACCAATAAAGAAATATAAATCAAAATAGTTAACGAGGATAATTTGTTGATAATAAAATATGATGTTGAAGTAACACACAAAGGAGAGCGAAGACGTGAAGTGAATACCTTTATGAAACAATAATAAAACAAAATTGATGAAATGCTCAATTGGAAAATGAAGATGAAAATAAAAATATTTTTAATAAACCGAAATTATTAAATTTATTTTTATAAATAAACCAAATTACATCCGACCATACAAAAAAGAATGCTGAACAGAACTCGATAAATTAGTCTTAGTAATTCAACCTCATCATTTCGCCAGTTTCAGCGTGGAAATGTTAAGTCAACTGAACTTAAATTAAAACAATTTAAAATAAATAAAATTTTAAATACAAAATACTTTCGATGTATTAAATAAATTCTATAAAACCATGAGCCAATTGCTTTATTTATTTATTAAAATATTTTTATATTTGCGCTATATAATTCTTTTTGAACTAATTGCTTTTTATTTTTAATTAAAAATAAATGTCTTTTTGTGACTGAAATGATTAATAATTTTAAAATTGATGAAAATATTTGGTGCTTTTTAATTCTGGTCGCTTCAAATTTTTTGAAAATTTTAAGCCCTGACTCTGTTAAATTTTTTATTTTACGTTTGCCATTGATATTTTTCGTGGTGAGTCGTTCCACAAAAAAGCTCAGTGATTGATTGGTCATTTTCAGGAAGCCTTTCGCACCACTTTCGGGGCACCAAAAGTGCCTGATCCTGAACCCGGACCGGCTAAGAACAATTTTTTGTTCAGTTTTTCAAGGGCTATCTCCCAGGCAGGGTCCGGTTCTTGATCCATTCACTTGGAGCCCGTCATGGATCGGGCACATCTGCAGGAGGACTCTCAGCCTCGCCCCCGATCCTGTCGATGGTTAACCCAAGCTAAGCTTGCCGATATCAGCGGCTTTTTTGTACAGCTCGATGAGCTCTACAAAACGGTATCAATGGTGTCCGGCTGCGTCTACTACAAATGGAGAAAATTGGCGAGAAGTGATGTCAAAAATTGAAAAATTAAAAAATTTGAAAATGACTTGCGTCCCGCCGCACATGTTAACCGGACGGCACCGTGTTTTGTTAATTGAATAATTAAATTTATTTATTAATTTTATCGACCACTGGCTTTTTTTGTGGAACGCGCCCACACTGAGATTTTTTGTGGAACGACCTAGCACCGGATTTTTTGAGTTTTTATTATCTATTTAAAACTCTCGCTGACGCCACGTGTATTGACGACGTTTTTTTAACATTATGCTTTTAATTTTACTCAAACAAATTAAACAATTCGGCTTAAAGAAAAGCAAATCATTTTTCACTTAAATTTAATTAGCACTTAAAAGTTTATAAAAACTTGAAGCTACAAAAATAAGAAAGCACTAAATGTGTCAGAAAAAGCAGATTACACCCAATTGTCCAAGCAGAATAATTGAAAGAATTTGAAACTATGCAATTTGAAAAATGTTTTGATAATTTTAAATTCAACAATTTTAAAATTATTAACTTTTTTAGTCACAAAAAACCTTCATTTTTAATTGAACAACTTATAAGTAATTAAAAAATGTAATTAACTTTAAAACTGGTATTATAATTTTCAATAAAAGCATAATCAAATAAACAAAAAAATATAAACATAATTAGTGATTTTACATAAAACAACAGAAAATCTAAGTAAAATACATTGCAAAAAGTTTAAAAAGATTGGTTTTTTAATACATCATTTTATAAATAAAATATTAAACATAAAACTTATTGCACTTAAATTTAAACACTAAACATGAGACAGCGCGGAGGATGTGTGAATGACGATCGAGAATTAATTTACAATGCAAAAATAAAACTGTTGAAAATTTTATTATTTTAAACAATACAGCAAGAGAAGAATTTCCAAAACAATCAAAATTTTTATTTATAAAACTCCGCAGAAAAATACGTCAAATTTATATAATTATTAAAATAATATTTTAAGAAAAGAATAAGCATAAATATATTAAAGAATGATTATAACAATGATATGTTTAATTTACTAAACACTTTCCTTATAATAAAAAGAAAAAATATATAACCATAACTTGGATTAGATATTGGTGAATTTCTGTATTCAAGATAATGCCAAAAAATTTTACTATTGGAATATAAAAAAGAAAGAAAATGAACCAATTTGTTTAGAAAAATTCTAAAATTTAATTGAATATAAATTACGCACTTACATAATGCTTAACAAATAATTTCTAAAATATTTAAATAAAACATTTAAGCAAAAATATTTAATAAAATTTTCATTTTACTCAAGAAGCAAGCTGATAAAATAATTTTATTTAAAATCCTAACCTTCTAACTGTGAATAAGCCTAGCCAGAAACGTAGACGATTCTTTCATGAACAACATAAAGAAATTTTCAATTGATTCAATAAATTAAGTTTAAATCAATAACCAGAATTTTCAATGCAAAACATAAAAAAATTTATATTAGTCAGACACTTCGACACGAAAAAATTAAATAAATATAAATAAAATAAATTTATTCATTTAAATTGTTAAATGAAAAAAGGGTTTTTTTAATTTAAAATTATTAAGTTAAATAGTTTTAAAGAAATGAAGCATTAACAAAACTTAAATCAATGACGATCAGTTAAAAAAAATATATAATTCACTAAAAAAATGAGAAAAAAATCGAAAAATTAATTTTATTTTTAACCAAATAACTATTTAATTAATTCTATTTCTAAATTTGATTTTTAATTGAAACATTTAATTAATTTAATATTCTATTATATTCTTAAATTTGCTAAACAAACAATTCTCTAAAAAATAAAAATCCCAAAATAAGCAAATCAAGTTTAAAATTTTTTTAAGAGGATTCTCATGAAAAAATCGTGGTGCGACATTTGAGGATTTGACATTTGAGGACCCGACATTTGAGGACCCGACATTTGAGGATCCCGACATTTGAGGACACGACATTTGAGGACCCGACATTTTAGGATCCCGACATTTGAGGACCCGACATTTGAGGATCCCGACATTTGAGGACACGACTTTTGAGGATCCGACATTTGAGGATATCCCCGATTTTTGAGGACCCGACATTTGAGGACATAGACATTTTCAAAAAAAAATGTAAGAAAAATCCCGAAATATGTACAAAAAACCCAAATACGTAAATAAATTTTTCAAGTGGTTATTTTATGGAAAAAAATCCTGTATAAAGAATGAAATAGGGACAAAATGCCATAAAAATGACTTAAATAGGCTCATAATCACCTTTTAGTATTTTAAAAATTACGTTTTGGTATTATGTAAAAAATGAAGAAATGTACAAAAATATTTTCCGAAATTTTTGATTTATTTTTAGGATTTTCCAAAAATTCCCTAAAAATCTTCAAAATATGTAAAAAATGAAAATATATATGAAAAATCCGAAATATGTACAAATATGTAAGAAAATCCCTAAATATTTATAAAAACTCCGAATATGCAAAAATACGTAAATATAAGTCCCGATTTTTATTCGCAAACACTAAAAAGAAAATGTTTTTCTTACTATTTAAAGCATGGAGAAGCCAGGCTAAAAATATGTATTCACTGTCGTGTGTTTTTTTCCGTTCTCGAATTCTTATCCCCTGACTTGGGTCCAACTCATACTGCTACAGCTTATCAGCTGCAATTCGCTCTTGTCTCTTTAGAACAGTGATGAGTCCAATAATTGAAAAGTATAGCTTGATTAATTAATTTTCATTCGATACAAGGGAGTGTACACTGGAGAATTGCATTCTTAAAGCTAAATGTTTGTGCGACCCAAATCATGAAGAATGCTTTCTTGATGATTACAGGTGTTAATCGGAAATAAGGGGGTCTTCGAGCATTTATGAGAAGATTTTTCCCTTTGAACTTCGTGTTATACAACGCGTTAGATAATTACAAAAACTCAAACTCAAATCTTAGCATCCTGATACTACATGCTGTACGTGGAGAAGAAAGATTGGAGTTATTCGGCTGTCCTTAAAGACTTTTTGCCAAATTTGCTCCCATTTGCCTTTGGAAAATGCATTTTCTTCATTTATAAAGATATAAAATAAAATTTCCATTTAATTTTTTTGAAAATGTTTATGTCCTCAAATGTCAGGTCCTCAAAAGTCGGGTCCTAAAATGTCGGGTCCTCAAAAGTCGGGTTCTCAAATGTCGGGGATATCCTCAAATGTCGGGTCCTCAAAAGTCGTGTCCTCAAATGTCGGGATCCTCAAATGTCGGGTCCTCAAATGTCGGGATCCTCAAATGTCGGGTCCTCAAATGTCGGGTCCTCAAATGTCAAGTCCTCAAATGTCGGGTAGCCGAAAAAATAAAGTGTTTCTAAAAAAAGAAAAAAAAAAAAACTATAGAAAATGAAAAATTATAAAATGTAATTGAGTTTAAGTATGTTTAATTTGGAATCAATAACCAGACACTTTAATTGAAAATTAATTTGGAATCAATAACCAGACACTTTAATTGAAAATTTAAAGAAATGAAATTTTATTCAACTTACATTGTTACAATAATTATAACATTCCTTCGAAAACTTCAAAAAGCAAATACTTTTGCGCATTGCGTTTGATTACAACACATGCACAATTTGTGATAATAAATATTAAAAGAATATGAAGCAACGAATTTGAAGCTGAAATAAGAAAATGTATTTGTTAATTTTGAATTCAAACAGTTTTATAAAAAATAAATAAACCATCTAAATTTAAAAGCAATTAAGGATCAGTTGTCACCCTATGATCTTAGTAAATAAAATGAAAATGATAAAAATGGAAAATAATATTTAAGTGAATTTATCTGAGAAAAGCTAAAAAAATCTCCTAAAAATATGACAATGATTATAAGACATGCATAATGATTGTAAAGAGAAACATAAACCGATAATCTAAAATTCATTTTTCGAGACCCAAAAGTTTAATAAATTTAATTAAATAAACCTCAAAAAAATTAAATATTAAAGCTTATGTTTTAATAAAATTTCAATTTTTGGAATTAATATTGGTAACTTTCTGCCAGCAAATTTAGCAACGGCATGAAATATGCCAATATTACATGAAATTGCAGCGGATTTGTAATATGGTGACAGCGATACTTCAAGAAAAATAATTTTTAAATGTACAGTAAATAGAAATCCAGATTAATTCCATAAAATAAAATGATACAAAATAGAAAAAAAATTAATTTTAAAATAAATAATTAATTTTGAGAGTTTGGTCGAAAAATTTATGTAGAATTAAGGACAATTTATCAACGAATGCAATTTATAATAAATGGATACATCCTAATAAGCAAATATGTAATCTTAAGAATTGAACGTACAAATTATACAATCAAATTAAAAAAAATAAATCTGCGACAATGATTGTTACATATCTCTAAAGATAAAAATGTGTGAAATAGTTAAAATAAATATGTAAAATATAAAAATTAATATATTTTGCTAATAATGAGAAATGAAATATTGATTTATTCATGTTTTACTTTGGAAAATTTACCACAATAAAAAAATAAAATCGGCAAGTCAAAAACATGGCTTCTTCAGTGTTTGAGTAGGAGTTCGAGTTTTGAGCAAAAAGTATGAGATTCACAAAACAAACACAAAAACAAAAAATCAAAAATAAAAATATACATTCATGCAAAACAAAATTGACCAAAATTCAAAATTATCGATTAAAATAATAGGTACTAAAAACAAAGAATATGTACGAAATATAAAAATTAAGCAGATTGAAAAATAGCCAAATTATTAAAATTCTTAAAAAATTATTGTTTATTTTTATAAATATATAATCATCTTGTCACAAGAAATTGTATTTTTTGACAAATATTGCATTTAATTTGTATATAAGTACGGTATTTAGCTTTTCGCGAATATTTCGGAAGTAAGTTAAAATTAACATTTTTCTTTTTATATGCTTTTATATGTTTTTTTCTTTATTTATAATATTTTTTAACAATTTTTCCAGATAATTCGCTAACGTATGTATTAACTGCATTATGGTTTTTATATAATTATCAAATAGGTTTGTTGATGATCGATTAGACTTTTTTTGACAAATTATTTGTGCAATAAAAAACACATGCTAAATCGACTAAATACTTAATCTAAATTTGGTTCATGAATAACAAATGTTTTTAAAGAATTTTAATGTTTATTTGTAAAAATAGTTTAAAAGTTTTTTGATTAAATAATTTATTTAATCAAAGCATAAATTATTTTCGAAAAGTTATTCGATTTATGATTAAATTTGAATATTATTGAAATTTGTGTCTGTGAATCAACCTCTTTAAAAAATTAAGAACGTTGTGTCCCAGCGATCCCTTACACTACCCTAGTAAATATAATAACAACGAAATAACATTGATTTAATTATTTTATCAAAATTCAAATATATAGAAAGAGTGTGAAAAAATCTATTCTTTGATTAAAGAAATAATAGAAAAAAGTCAATTATTTACAATTTTTTAAAAAATTGTAAAATATAAAACTAATTGATCACAAAATAAAAAAAACCTGTTAGAATATGAAAAGTAAATTGATTAGAGAAAATAAAAACTAATTGGATTTAATGTAATATTTTAATAATAAATATTATTGGTGTGATATATTATTTGGCTAAAAAAGGATAAACAAAAAATAAAACAAATTTTTAGAAAAAAAAATCATTATTATTTTTATAAATATATCATGAGAGCGCGGTCACAATTAGGTTTAAAAATTTTATTATTTATATTATTTACCGAAATAAATAAATGATTATTTTACATAAATAAACAAATTAATGAATTATTGTTAATAAAATAAAAATTGTTAATTTATTAAACAATCTTTTCAAACGAAAATTAAAAACAAAACGATTTTCTAATTTTCGTGCATAAATTGCTAAATGTTTATCATCCAACAGAAATTATCTCTTTTCGAACAAAAAAGTGTTAAAAATAATTTAAAAATATTTGTGTTAAAAACAAAAAATAACGAAAAATCTATCAAAAATTAAATGTTGCTTAAACTTTTTACATAAAACATAAAGTAAAATTATTAAGAAGCTGGAAAATATGGAATGATAATAGAGACAATGAAAATAAACTCAAAAATAATTTAATTTATATCAAAATAAATTATATAATGCTATTTTTATCAATTTAAAAAATAAATAATAATGATTAGCTTGCTAATATATCCCATTTTAATAAAGTCGCTGGTCATGAAATATGCCATGTGATCACTAACAAGGGTTAATAAAAATGTAATCTTTTTTTATAGTCATAGAACATGCTCACAGATCATTTATCTTAGACTAAATTGTAAATAAATGACAATTCTACTTTAAAAAATATGCAACTTAAAAATTGAATCTTTATTTTAAATGTAAAATTTCGAAAAAATAAAATCCTTAAATAAGAAATTCACAAATAAATCTTTATTATAAAAGTAAATGAAAAAAACACTGTAGATAAATAAACACAAATTAATACAATTAATAAAATAGCCAAATTTCAGTTATAATTGAAATAGAATTATTTAAATAAACAAAATATTAATTTAGCAATGACTGAAAATAATTAAAAATAGGATAAAGCCATATAAATATGTCAAAAAATTACATGCTAATAGCAAAAGATAGCTGACCACGAAATATGGCATGCGGTGATAAACAAGAGTTAAATAAAAATGTAAATCTATTTTTCGTTAAAAAAGAGCGAAAAGTTAATAATAATTATTAAATTTGTTGAAAAACGGCAAAATTTAAAATAATTTTAAAAACAATTTAATGATCTCTTTTAATATTTTAATAAATATTAAAACAAACAATAAACACTTAAATTTTCTGAGAATTATTCAATAATTTAAAACTTTCAAAATATAAATAACTTATCACTAGGGCCCGTATTTTGTGGCATATGCCTTTTTTTGCTAACTTTTTATAACCTAATACGCACGAAAAACGAGTTTTTACCTTGGTTTGAAGCTTTATTTGGTACTTTTTTTTTTTGCAAATTTGGTGCCTAATACTGAGAACGTAATTTTTGTGCCTTTTTTGACCTTCATGCCTTTTTCGGTATTTTTAAAAATGTTGTTAATAAATTTATTAAATCTTATCAAAATGGCCGAAATGGACTAAAAACGCAAAAATGGCCAAAATGGATTTATTCCAGAAAACTCTCAAAATAAGGATTTATACAATTTATAAACCATGTAAAAGAATTAAAAATTAAAAATTACAAAAACAGATTTATCATTTTATGATTATGAATTAAAGGAGTCAAATTGAGATGACACATTCTAATATAAATTAATAAATGACGAAATATTTACATTAATAACAAAAAATTAAGGAAATATAAGCGGATTACAAATAAATTCTAAATAAAATTTTAAAAAACCCAAATTAATTTTGATGTAATTTATTTTTTCTGCACTAAAATTAAGTTGAAATCAATAATATTAAATGCAAAATTTAAATAATACCAATTTATATTGTCTCAATAAAAAAATAATGTTTAAAATAAAAAATTAAATCAATTAGTTTTAAAGTTATGATTGAATCACTAACAGAAAAAATCCACATTTTATATTTCAAATTCATATTAATATTATAAAAAAATGAAATTAAGTGTTTTTTGACTTATAAAAATACTAACAAATAAGAAAAAAACTTAAACTTATTTTTTTTAAGATATAATTAATTTTATCGGGTTGCGAATATAATATGACCGTTTGTGAACTTATCATGAGAAAAACAAAGTTTAACTAAAAGAAAAGCAAAAAACGAATAAAAAAAAACTTTGAAAAAAAAAGAAATCGTGTTTTAAGTATTAAAATAATATTTTATTGCACAGACACATTGTAATTTAAAATGCCAAAAACAGCGTAAATTCACAATAAACTTTCAGTAAATTTTTAAAAATTATGTATCCCTTAATGAAATTATATTAAATAATTGAGCAGGAATCTAAACTAAAATCAAATAATCAAAAAAAGAATAAAAATAATTTGCATAAAAAAAAGAAAAAATAGTGACATCAAAATTTTGTCTTACAATTAACTTTTCTTTATTGCCGGAAACTTTTCAATTTTAAATGAATGCTTAAATCTGTATAAATAATATTTATCTATAAAAGATTATTAAAACACACAAAAAAGGTTCAGTCAATAAAACCAAAATTCTTCCACTAAAACACATTATATTTTAAGAGTTATTAAAATATAATGACAACCATTAACATTTTAATAATATGTCATCTGAAAAGTTTAGTTAATAATAAAATTAATAAGATAAATTTATGAAGTTTAAAACTACATAAAATAAAAATTGATGCTTTAATTTTTTCACAAATGACCAAATTAAAAAATAAAATGGATTCTCGACAGACGGAAATAAAAATATTTGATGCATATTGCAAATCATAAATTCGGTTGAAAATGAAAGGGTTGACCGATGGATAATGGATTATTTTTATAACAAATTTCGAAATTTTTTTTAATTTTCTCGAGAATATTCAACTTGGCCGTTTTTAAAATTTATTTTTATGATAATTTTCGATTTATTACTAATTTTCTTTGTTAATGAATTTGCTAAACAAATAAATTGTTTTATTGAGGTGGTTTGCAGTGATGAAAGTTCATGTGAACATAAAATCGTCTAGTCAATCGGTTGTAATTTACGCAAAATAGCAGAAATAAAATATTCATGAGCATTGCGCAAAAAGTTCCATCATTTATTTGACCACTGGGCCAAAGGTACAAAGAATAACATCATATCTTTTAATAAATAACTTAATTAATTTTATTTTTGTAAATTTTCATTTACTGCTCATTATTAAATACTTAACCGGTTGAGATACCGATCCCGAACTACTCTAATTTAAATGTTCTATTTTTATTTCTAAAAAATTGAAAAATAATATTATTGTAAAATAACTATAATAATGTTTAAACATTATGTTTTTAAAATAAAACGCATTTAAATAATATTAAATACGAGTTTAATTTTTTAAATGATTTTATCACGCAAAATTAAAAAATGTTTACTTCATTTCGTGGTCATATTTTGAAAATTTATTGGTATGAAAAATTCAATAACAAATTCAAAAATACAACAGATATCAAAAAAATATAAAATAAAAAATTTCAAATATTGATAAATTTTAAGAAATTAAGTTAAATAACAATTGGTGGATCGGGCAGAAGAATAGAAATTGACGGTGATCAAAATAAATAAGAATTAAATAATTTATGCGATTGCATAATGGACTAATAATTTGAATAAATTAGTTCAAAACAAAAAATAATAATTTCAATTAAAAATTACTTAACAAAAATAAAATGAAAGTTACAAAGATAAGTTAAATCGTCTAAATATTAAAAAATTTTTGAAACTAAATTAATTCTAATAAAGACAATAAGTAATAATCGCCTACATTAATCATATAAAATCCACATGAAAATATTAAGCAAAAATTATCATCGAAAGACCGAATTTAAAAAATATTAAAAAATTTTAAATTAGGACTTACATATGTTACAAAATATTTATAAATTTATGAAATTATTTATTTTCATTGAATAAATTTATGAATAATCAAAATTAAAAATATAAAAGGATTTTAAAAAATATAACTTGAACTTTTCCAAATAACTTATGAATATGGAATGTTTTTTTTATGTAAATACATGTTTTTTTCCTGGATTCTCCATAGCCTAATTAGTAGGAAAAACACTTTCTTTTTTGTGTTTGCGAACAAAAGTTGGGACTTTTATTTACATATTTTTACATATTTTGGGATTTTTTACATATTACATAGTATGTACATATTTTTATACATATTTAGGACTTTTTCGAATATATTTTGCAATTTTTCGTACATATTTTCATTTTTTTACATATTTTGAGGATTTTTGAGAATTTATAGAAATTTTTTGTAAAAAATTTTAAAAATTTTTTTGAAAATGTACACCAAAAATCTGTTTTTTTTTTCAAAAAATGAGATATCAAAAATAATTTTTAAATAATAAAAGTGATTCTAAGCCAATTTAGGTAATTTTTAAGGCATTTTGTGCCTGTTTCACCCTTTACTAAGATTTTTTCCAAAAAAAAAACCATTAAAAAAGTTTTATTTACATATTTAGTACATATTTTGGCTTTTTTTATACATATTTCTTTCATATTTTAGCATTTTTTATACATATTTTATTTACATATTTCGCGATTTTTCTTACTTAAAAAACGATCCTTAATAATGATAATCAAATGAAAAAAAATATGAATAAAATACTTTTGCATACAATTTTAATAAATTATTTTGGATACGTCATTAATATTATTGAGTTAAAAAAATACTATATAATAAATGAAAAAATTATAAATAATATGAAAAAATTATAAGGCCTTTTTATTTTTACAAAAATTTTTATCATTAAAAATATGTGCTTTGCGGGATAAATGTTAGCAAAAACCCTAAAATATTTAGTCGATTTTTCTCGCTTTTTGAAAAATAAATTGAATAATTTTGACTTAATGGATAGAGATTATGCCGTCGTTACTTACAAAGGAAGGTCCTAGGGTGTCCGTGGGATTTCCGAATGAAATTTGGTGGGTGGATAGAGCACCCATGGGTTCTTAAGAAAAGTGTTTTTATTTTCTGCTAAATGAGTCTGAGTGCCGAGTTATGACGTGCCAAACTTTTTAGTGAATAAATAAATTAAATATTTATTTCCAAGCCTTTCGAGTGTCCAGTGGTGTAGCGGTAGTGCGCCACGCATTGGTTTTTAAGCCCCAGGTTCGATTCCACTACATGCAAATTATTTTTTGAAATTTTTTTGCTTTTTATGCCAAATAAATTATCAAAATTTGTTTTATAAAAATACATTATTTTAATTTTTTAAAATTAAGCCAAAAATTTTTTTTTCAAATCGACTTGATATTTTGTGCATCTATCTATTACATCTTTATGTTTAATGAACGTTTTAATTTAATTGAATAAAATTAAAATAAAGATTTTGTTTCGTAAAAATATTTTAAATAAATAACTATGCATTAAAAGCAAAAATAAAAAATTGTAAAATGAATTAGCATGCAGAGGATTCGAACCTGGGACCCAAAAAACTGACTAACGCACTACCTCTACACCATTAGACACTTGGAAGGTCAACAAACAATTATTTCTTTTCTATAATTATAAAAGACAAAAAGTTTGGCACGTCATAACTCGGCACTCATTCAGACTCATTTAGCAGAAAACAAAAACACTTTTCTTAAGAACCCATGGGTGCTCTATCCACCCACCAAATTTCATTCGGAAATCCCACGGACACCTGGGGACCTTCCTTTGTTAGCATAAATGCCGCCTCCCCTCCCTCTCCTTCCCTTGTATAAAAACCGAGGCGGTGCTGCAACATTTGCGCCCCGAACATTTGCGCCCCTACATTTGCGCCCCTACATTTGCGCCCCGAACATTTGCGCCCCTTACATTTGCGCCCCGTTTGTGAATAAAAAAATTTATTCATGAAATTGCCTTTCCCAAGGGCTAACGGGAGATTAATAAGATTATTTGTTTATTCAATCCAATTATCAATTCCTTTCGTTGTCAGACGAAATGAAATTGCATGGAGATGTCGTAGCCAATTCTCTTGAATTCATTGTCTCCGCCAGAGATTACACACCCGAGTTTTTTTTGGCAAAATCTCACAACATTACGGTCGAAAAACCGACGAAATTTGCATTAACAGTAAGCTTAATTTAAAACAATTTAAAAAATTGTCATATTTCTTCAATAAAGCAAAATCAATGGCGACACGGAAAGTGAAAAATTCAAAGTCGGACCCTGGCCTTTTGATGCTTTATGCGGTCAAAGGAGAAGGAAAACAAGAGTTGTTTGGATGCGCATGATGAATTTTTGAATAAAATCACTCCCGTTAGCCCTTGGGAAAGGCAATTTCATGAATAAATTTACTTATTCACAAACGGGGCGCAAATGTTAGGGGCGCAAATGTAGGGGCGCAAATGTTAGGGGCGCAAATGTAGGGGCGCAAATGTAGGGGCGCAAATGTTTGGGGCGCAAATGTAGGGGCGCAAATGTTCGGGGCGCAGATGTAGGGGCGCAAATGTTCAGTCACCACCGAGGCTAATCATTTCAGGGTCTAGTAAAGCCCAGTCCATGTCGGGTTCCAAGTTTTCAACTTGGTCCGGCGGGTCCAAAGGGTCCCGAAAAAATTGTTTTCAAAAAGTTAATTAAATATCCCATCAAAGAGTTTGTAATTTACTATAAAAAACAAAAATGCTCAGAGATCGATAGCAATTAAATTGGGACCCTGAATTAATAAATCTTCTCTTTATCTACCCAATAAACATTTTGGTATTTTTTTTAATCTTCGCACAAACTGATTTGAACAATCGAATTAATCTACTCCATTTTTTTAAAACAAAATAAAGCAGCAACTTTAAACTATATTTATTGATAATAAAATTATTATATTTTCAATTTATCAGCAAGAAATTAACTACCAGCAATTCTTCCCAATACTTTCAAAAAGGAATGCAGCTAAAAAAGATAAATAAAAAAACAAAAATTTGGATACATATAAAATAAAATTATAATTTTTATGCATAATAAATACATAATACATTAAAGTATGAAAACTTAAATTTTAATTTTATAAAAATGATTTTAAGAAATGTATTCACAAATTTCAACAATTCCAACGACATTCGAAATTACCGGATGAAAGCAGAAGGAGTGCAGAAAAAAACTAAACAAACCAAGAAATATATTGTAATTAGACTTAAAAACAGTTAAAATACTTTTGAAAGTTTTAAAATAATACCTAAGAAAGAGTTGGCATTTCCTGTCAAATTTTAATATTAAACTATATAAATAATGGAAAAACAAAAATTAAAGTAAAACAAATGATAATAGATTCATAAATTTTCAGACTCAAGTTGGGAAATATACACATTCCTGGATAAAGTCATTAGAATTCTAAAAAACATAGTCAGCTTGGCGAAAATGACAAAAAAAAAAAAATTAAAATTATAAATACAAATACTCAATTAATAATTATTTTTTATTTGTTTTTTGGCAATTAAGCCGGCCTCATGAATTGTCGAACTTGTTATGAAAGCTAATTTAATTTCTTAAAATAATGTAAAACAAAGAATAAAACAATAAATAATTAACGATTATTATATAATTATATCAAATCAGTAAAAAATTGAAATTATTTCATGAAAATATGAAAAAATCGAAATTTATACAGCGAATAATATAATTTAAAATTTAAGCAATAATTGGTTGTTTAGGTTATTCAAAAAATAACTACCTAATAAATAAATTTATTGTGAATAAAAACTTAAATAAAATTTTTATTTAATTTTTATGAAAAAATAAGCCAGAACTCTATTAAGCAAGCACTAAATTAAATGGAATTTTAAGAAAAAGCAAATCCTGAAAAAACAGAGTGACCATAATTCGTAACCTAAATTATTCACTTACAATATTAATAAAGCATTTCTTCCAGTTCTGAAATTTAATTTATTTAGGCATTTTTCTCGCTAATTAAGCGTACTTCTCCCTTAAAACCATGTATAAAAACCAATTTTTAATTCGGTATTTTGCCCGCAGGCTGTCGCAAGATTTTAATTAAAAAATAATAAATTTTTATAAATCGATGAAAATAACAAAATTTTTAAAAATTCGTAAAAAATTCAAAGCCAATGATAGAGCCATAAACTTTTTTTAAAAATGATCATCAAACGATTCTCTATCAAATAGGATCATAAAACAAATTAAAATAATTTAATAACAATATGCTTGGTGGAATAACACTTTGAAAAAATTCAAAATAATTCATCATCTACCCAGCGGATCCGAACCCATGACAAATGGTGAAGAGGAAAAAATGAAGCAAATTAACAATTTTTTGCTGGGTTTTTCATTTAATCAGTTTTTTCTGATCAGTTTGGGGGTCAGGGCCAAAAAAGCCCACTTACAGTTCGAAATGTTCCCTTGTGAGCAGTGGTCATTCAAAGTATGTCGAATCCTGACCAATGCAGAAACAATATGTTTTATGTTGATTATTTCTCATATTCACTATGAAATTAATCCAAACCTTCCAAGAAAAATCAAAAGCCACTATTTAATGCTTCTGACTCTTAGAATTTTAGAAGGATAATTGGGAATGTAATTTTAAAATTATACACAATTTTTGTTTAATCACAATAGAAAAGCATTAAAATAAGATAGGAAATTTACTTAAACAGTTAATAGCCCTAAATTAAAATTGATTCATAAATAAGAAAATATAATAAAAAATTTTGAATGACTCAACTATACAAAAATGTCTTTTTGGCAAGAAAATAATAAATAGAAAACCATTTAAAAAATTTAATTATAACAAACTGATTGAGACTTGAGACCGAGCGAGCCATGTCAGAGAAAACTCTCCAAGATATATAATTTCATCAATACCCTCAAAAATCTTACAAATTTGTGTTCAAAAAAATAAAAAACTAATATAATATATTAGATTGTTTTATTACAAATAATAAGGTAAAAAATCTTTTTGGATAACTGGACCGTCAATATTAATGAAAACCGAATTTCTATGATTTATCGCCGACCGAAATGTCGTAAAAGCAAGATTTTTAAAGTCAGTTAAAATCACTGAAAACATTAGAATCAAGTAATTATTTAAAAATCTACCTGACTATGTTTTTTAAACTAGTTTAAAAAGATAAACGAGAATTATAAGAGTTTTTTCGAGAATAAGAATGTTCGCGAGAAGATGAGTCATTTTATTCAAATTAAATATCGTTAAATGGTAAATTGAAAAGTCAACTTGTACAAAATATATTTTTCACAAATGTTGATCAAAACTTGTGGACACATGCAATCATCACTTAAGGTATAATATCTTTAATAATTAAAAGTAATGGTTAAAATTTACAAAAATCTCGGTGCTTAAGAATTGATAATTATAGAAATTCATCATATTAAATAAACTCCGCACTATTAAAAAGTAAATTAATTTTTGTTATTTTAAAATTAAGAAAAAATAGAAATGAAAATTTTATAAAATGAGAATTTAAAAATGTTTTTTATTTAATCAAATATCAAAAAAATGTTAAAAAAAACCGGGAATGCTAAAATTCCTTAGTTATTTGCTTTTTCAGTAAATTTTATAAAAGAATAAAATACCAAATTTAACTTAAATGATGTAGAGAAGATTAACGAAACAAGGAATGTTAAATAAAAACTTCACATTGATAAATAATTTATTTTCTGAAAAGAATTTTTTTCCAAATTATCACATGGTTATTTATTTGACCCAAAAGCCATTTTGAAAAATGACTACGCAGATGGAAGATTGCTAATTAAAAAAACTTGTCATAGATTAAAAATGATAATATTCAAAAGCTAAAATAATTGAATTAATCTAAATATGACCGAAAGCATGTACATGTTAACAATAAACATAAATTGAACTTAAAAAAAAGTTTTGGTCCATGTTTTGAATTTTTCGATCAAAAACCAAAAAGAAAGGGGTTTGCAAAAATTTTTTAATGTATATTCATGAAATTTTATTCAATGAGTTTTTTGGGGTTTCCGATCACGAATTTGCATTTTTACTTGGATAAAAATGAGCCAATAACCTTTTCCACGCTTAAATTTTTAATTATTGAAAAAAAGACTTTAAAAATATTACAAGTATTTTAAACAAAATAAGCAAAAATTGGTATGATGTGAAATAATTATTAAAAATATATATAGGAAGATTTTAATATTTATTATAAATGCGGTAAAAATAAATAAAATGATTTTAATTTTAATTTATAAATATATGTTAGAAAACAATTATGAGTAATATAAAAAATGAAATAAGTTTGTGATTTTGCAGTCAAAAAAGAAAAAGAAAAATTATTTCTAAAAAGTCAGAACAATTAAAAATTTGTTTTTTTTTTATTAACTCAAATCTATTCTCTATTCTGTTTCACTTAAAACTAATATTTTCTAAAACTTAAGGCATAAACCAAATACCATAAATAGGAATAAATTAATGCAGTCATTACGAAAGTCTTTATGAAAGTCAACAACCGATCAGAATTCATCGACACATTTTTAAATAAAAACCTAAAAACTTAAATCATTAAATAATAAAAAATAATATAAATTTTAATTTAAAAGTTAATGAATTGTAACAACATATTGTTATATCTAATATATTAAAATAAGCCATGATGATTAGATGGAAAATTCTCGGACAATGAGTGACGCACAAATACTCGAAATGATTGAAAATTAAAAAACTCTTCTTTGAATAAAATATAAAATTCCCAAAAGATAATATGTAAATGCTAAATTAATTGATAAATTTTAAAAAGACAAAAAATTTAAGAACAAAAAGGATATACATGTAAATAATCCTAAAAATAATAAAAAATAAACATTTTGTCCGCGATTTGAATTCTAGAGTAATTTAATTATTTCAGCCCGAAATAACAAAAGTGCGAAGGAGCCGTGAAAAGAGAGTTTTTGCCATAATAATCAAAAAAAAGTAAAAAATATTTTACCAAACTCAATATAAAATAAAAATTATAAAAAGAACATTGATAATCTTATTTCTTCAACCACAAAATGTTTTTTCTTTTGAACGAAAATTTGAATTATTAATTTGTTTAGCTTAACAAAAAAAAAGTTAATATCCAACAAATTACTTTTTAATCAAAATTCAGGCCCGAGCCAACGGTCAACCCGCTGAATCCCTCAGCTTTATCAAATACAACAAATATATAAAATTTAACAATTCATAGATATTAAATAATTAACTTCAATTGAAAAAGAGAAAATAAAAATTTATTTATTTTAAATGTAAATTAAGAAAGTAACAAATTAATAATTTATTTATGCATCGATTATCTATAATTCTGTTTTGCCGGCCGAGGGCAAACAATAATATTCAAATTATTAAAGACAAAATAAATAAATAACAAGGGATAAGAATGGGGAATATCGATTGGGGATGATGCAACAAATAAAATGATGAGAAAATATAACTGAAGGAATGGGCCAAAGGGAGGACTATTTATGGGAAAGACATTGGAGAGAGAGTACGGGGCGAGGGACACGGACCGGGTCACTATAGTCTGGCCGTTATAGTCAGAGGGACACTATAGTCTGGCCGGTATAGTCTGGCCGTAATAGTCAGAGGGACACTATAGTCTGGCAAGCTGTTTTGTCGAATAACGATTGTGTTTTGAGTTTTTTTTTCGGGAAACGTTTAAATTAATATCATAACATATTTATCAATGTGTTAACAACGAAAAAATAACAAAACATTGAAAAATGGTTACGGGTGCATTTCATAATTTCGTGAAATATCAAAGAAAAAATTGATTAGTATGTTATAGGGATTAACATTGATATTGGCATGATAATTGTGGTCATTTCTGTTAGCCGGGTTATTGTTGGTGGCATTGTAACCCTGTAAGAGTCGAGAATTCTCGCGACGACGACACGACATTTGCACCAGGGTTGCCGCGGGTTACCCGAAACCCGACCCGATATTTTTCTCGACCTGCGGCAACCCTGATTTGCATATTTTTTGAGGAGAGGCTTAACCAGCGACGCATCACGCAATGTCCGCATCATTTCTCACGTCGAATTGTGTTGATGAAGCGGAAGACAGTTGAATATAAACAAGCATAAGCCCGTTGAAGTATTATATGGAAAAATGTGAAAAAATTAGGGTTTTACTTTGCCTGAAGAATATAATTTTGACTGAACAAAGGCGGCGCCAAACTGAAAATTTCGCTTTTTTATTTCCTAATTGGGATATTCCATTTGTATTGTAGCTAAACAAAATAATTTTACAAAAAAAAAACATTTGTAAAGTTATGGACAAAAACAGCTTGCCGCGAGGGACAAATACAAATAAATAATTGGGGCGGTCACTTGAGTCCCATCCCTAACATCTCGACATAATCAATTTGCATCGGTTATGATCCTCCAATTGTGTGACCATTTTCGCTCCGATAGCGAATCCTGCTTCATAACTTTCAAATTTATCTTAAAAGAATCCAAAATCCAAATTTGTCCATCATATCGGTTCCAAACAAATTTTAGGATCCGTTCTCTGTAACAAAATATTTCGAGAAATATGAGTCTTTTATTCAAATTTAAATATCGTTAAAGCGTAATTGAAAAGTTAAGAATAAAATACCAAAAATGCTAAACGCGGATAATTTAATCCTATGCGAAATACAATCAGAAAAAGTAGAGTACGAATAAGTCATGGAATTGTAAATTGATGAAATGATAAAATAAGTTGATGAAATGGTTTACTGTAAGATAATATTGAAAATATTTAAATTAGAAAAAAAAATATTATTCTAAATCAAATCTAAAAGAAACAAATGAATTAACCCTAACATCTAAGCCGTACTGATAAGTACCAGATTGCTTATTATTTAAAATTTCTATTTTCTGTTAAAAACCACAAAAAATTTTATGGTGAAAAATAAATATAATAATATTATAAGCTTATTTTTTTAATTCTAAAAAAGAGAATCATTAAATAATATTAATATGTTTTAATTTAATGATGCAAGAAGATAATAAGTAAAATCGCCTAGGTTATTTATTAATCCGCATTATATAAAGCAAATATTAATCATTGATCAATAAAGATTTTGAAAAATAAGTGTGAAAAGACATTAAATAAATAAATTAAAAACAATAGGTGGCCCATGGATGATCGTCGAAGTTGACGAAACTTCATGTGACAAAATTAAATAAGAAACTAAATAATTATTATTTGATTGTTTAATGGACAAAATAAAGAGATAAGATTTAAAAACAATTTTCCACAAAGCTTAATTTTTTTAGATTGCTCCTTATTTGTACTCAAAATTGTGCAAAAAGCACAGTGAAAACAAATTAGTTCTCGAGTATGCGAGGCATTGAATTTTATTATTTATATGTTAAAAAGTTTCTTTATTTTTTCAAAATATTTTTCAAGGTATTAAAAATATTTTATAAAAGAATAATTTGCTCATAGTCCCAAACTAATAAAAAAATATTTATGTCTGATAATTAAGAAATGTTAATATTTAATTATTATCACTAACTACTGGAAAAACTAACTTTTGGTTTGTTTGATAAAAATAATTTACAAGAACACTTGTATCACAAAATTTTTTTGTTTGTTTAACCTAAAATTGGAAATAATAGTTGTTATAATATAAATATATACAAAAAATAAATATTAATACAAATTATACAAATTTGAATCAAACCCGAGATTGAATCACTATGAAAAATTTTAATTGTATCATATTTATCGAAAAGTAAGTAGAAATGTTCATCATTTTTTATTATTAAAAAATTTCTTTTATTTAAAGCAATTTATGAAAAATATTCAGCTTAAAAAATAACAAAATAATAAAGTTACACTATGGAAAAAACCACATTTAATATTTTTAAATGACTTAGAAAAATTAAAAAATTCAAATTATGCTTTGTTAAGTGGAATATGAACACGAATGATAATAATTGTCGAAGGAGTCGTGAAGTTTATACAATGATGAAACAATAATGAAATTGGTGACCAAAAGCACGCGCCAAATATAAATATAAGGAAATAATTTTAAATAAGACGAGAAATTAAATTTATTTTAAAAAATAAAGCAAATTATCTCTGATATCATCAAAAAAAAACTTTTTTTAATTTAATAAAGAAAGAATAACCAAATATGAAAAAATATGCATAAAATTCGTTTTTTTTTGTTAAAATATAAATAACTTTAAATACGCCATGAGTGCGTGCAAAGTCTCTGTGAATTCCTAATGCAAAACATGAGAAAAATAAAGTATTTCGAAAAGAAATAAAAAAATAGAAAAAAGAACTAAAAATGGCAAAATAGTAAAAAATTTAAATACATATGATTCATATATTCAAGATTATGTATCCAATGTTAATAAAATCAATAATTCTGAACAAAAACTGTCAATGAGGAAATGTGATGCAATTTTCATTTTAAAGAGAACAGAAACCTCAGTGCGAAATTTAACTTCATAAAATTAAAAAATATATTAAAATTAATTCAAAAACTTAAAATAAACTCTAAAATCGATTTTTTTAAAAATAAGAATCAAAAAAAGGTATACCTAAATGTTTTTCCAAAATCCATATGAAATGAAAAATTTTATACTTGAATCAAAATTTTTGTTTTTCAAAATCTAAAACCTAAAATAAAAAGAATTTTGATAGACCCTATCTCTTTAACCTTAAAATGTTGAATTTAACAAAAACTTTAATTAAAAAAAATTAACTTGTACATACAACTAAATTTCATTATTTCTCACTTTTATTTTGATCAAACTGATAATAATTTTATTTATCATAATTTTAATTTTGTTCAAATAATTAATAAATTAAATCTGCTATCATATATTTGAGATTTAAAAATTCGTGAATGCCAGCATTCACAAACAAGTCAAAATTATTTTTCCAACAATTATTATTGTGCAATAAAATCCAAAGCCACCTTTCAGCATTCTTTTGGGGGAACCGCCCACTTTGGCGCCGGTATTTTGGCGCGAGGTTTTTTTGGCGCGGGCCATTTTGGCGCCCTATATAAAATGGCTTTTTTGGCGCCAGTGCTAAAAAATCTCCAAAAATTTAAAAAAAAAATTTAATTTGTCTTTCTTTGTACATAATAATAAGCCATTTTCTTTCAAAGTACCATTCTAATGCAATTGCTAGCAATGGCGCTGAATTGTGGTGCCTAATTTAACTTTTATATTTCTGTTCAAAATTATCATTAGGGTGGTTTTCGAGGGTATTGATCATAATCTGATCATACATTTGACTAATTACGAACCCCGGACTAAAACTCGAACAAGTATACTGGATTTTGACTCGAAAATTCGAAACCCGACACGGTATTCGATGGTACACTTTACTTTATAAAATAAAACTTTTACTTTTTAGCAAAATTCCATTATATGGTAGTTCACAGCAGGAAAAAACTGATTTTTACAGGGTTAGTTCCAAATTTTGAAAAATTAAAAAAAAATTTACGGCGCCAAAAAAGCCATTTTATGTAGGGCGCCAAAACGGGCGCGCCAAAATGGCCGCGCCAAAAAAGCTTGAGCCAAAAAAACCTCGCGCCAAAATACCCGCGCCAAAGTGACCGCGCCAAAATACCCGCGCCAAAGTGACCGCGCCAAAATGGCCGCGCCAAAGTGACCCCGACCCTTCTTTTGGTGCCCCGAATGGGGACCGGTGGCCCTCCTTCGGTCATACCCATTCCAATAGATTCAATTGATTTTCTGCTGTTACCGCGAGTTAGGAGAGAATTAATTGCCTTTTCTGCAATTGCTTCGTCATTTATCCATTCGCACATTTAACTGGTAAAACCTTCTCTATTTTTTTGCATTTTATTTTTTTTTTTGATCTTTTTTAAATCATAATAATTTAATGTCATTACTTTAAAATTCTTAAATTAAGTTTAAAGTTTTATGAGACCTAAAACCGTATTTGTTCGCCTTTTTAGTTTCATTTTCCTTCTAATTGGCCAATTCTCATAATCATATTCAGTTAATAATTTACTAAATTAAAAGAGAAAATATAAACATTAAATGGTAATTTTATAAAACTTTAATTAATTTCAAACCTTGTTGACTTTAAATATCGATGTTTTAAAGAAAAAGGAAACGATTTTTCCTATTCTTATAATGAAAATTAAATTATTTAAAAGAGAGATGCAATTTTTATTTTATCAATTATATAATTTCACAAAAAAAGATTAGCCTATCTGAAAAATTAAAGCTAAAGGAAATATATATTTCAATTATTAAAGAATGTAAACAAAAAGAAATAAAAATATACTGAAAAATTAATAACATTAAAAAGTAATTGAGTTAAATTTGCTACAAAAAATTTCCACTTCAATTATGACAATAAAATACGTGAGTTGGCGGAATACAGGCCCTCCCAACCCAAATTTAATGAGGCGCAAGAAAATGAGAGGGTCCACTATTTTATTGAAAAAATCGGAAATGTTGTTCAATACAAAGATGAATAATAAAATCCAAATTTTTTATAAAAAATAACAAAAGCTAATATCTATAAATTAAATATATCGTGAATAATAATGCATTCTTTTAATTAAATGGGACTTCTTGAATTAAAAGGGCACCTAAAATTACTATATTATTATACATTGTACGATGTTTTAAATTTGAACATCACGTGAAAGATTGCCAAGTATAATGGCGTTACTAAAATGATATGAGAAAAATATAAACATAGGGTTAATATTATATAGTTAATTAATTTTAACTAAAATAAATCGCTTTGCAATACATTTCTTCAAATATTAATATATATTTTTGAAAATTAACTTAATTATTCAAAACAAATGAAAAGCAATTCAATTATATTTGATATGACTAAAACTCATGGACGATAAAGAACAATAAGTTTTATATACTTCCCATTGTCTTTCACGCTACTTGCAGACTTAAGTTTTCGTTTTATTTTTTTAAATGACCAATTAAAGTCATTTTCAACAGAGCTTTATGGATCACATCAAAAAATATGTTAAAGGGATAATCTCTCTCTATGTTGACAAGACAACAATTTGCATCAAAGTTTTGCGGAATTTATGCAGGAAAGCAGCAGCAAAAAATCCCAATCGATATCTCAGAGCAATCTCATTTAAGACAACAGTCAAATTCCTGATCAGGGCGATCTTTAGAACCTTATAAACTCCTGACTTTGGGCTTCCTCCAGTGGTTTTCTTACCCAGGAATAATTTTTTGAGAATTTTAAACCAATTAATACTTAGATAAGATAATTTTATTGAAATTAATATTTTTAAAAAATTATGTCTCAGTGACGAACTGAACAGTGACGAAATGATAGGTAACCATTTAAATTGGTGTTAAAAGTTTTAGAACTATTATGAGTTAAAAATTATTTCACTGTTTTAAAAATAAAAAAAACCAAAACAGTTATATGAAAATGAAAAAAAATAGATCACTAATTTTATTTGTTTTTGAATTTTTTTCATAAAACTTTATTATATTTAACAATTCAAGTATAATTAATCAGTCAAAAAAATTCATCGTTGCCAAACTCAAAAAATCAATCTGAAGAAGCAAAATATTAAACCTTTTAAAATTTGCAAATATTTAGAACAATTTGCAATTAATAATATTTAATTAAATAACTGATTGTTTTGCAATAAAAGCGGGAAATACACCTCTAAAAAATTACGTGAAAATATTTTAGAAAATATACCCCGAAGAATTGAAAATTTTCTCAAAAATTGATCCCCAAAATTTAAATTTTTTTGATAATAAAATTTTTTGGCTTAAAAATTTATGCTCACTTGAAATAAATTTTTATACAATTTAAGTTTTTATGGGGTTTGCTACCTAAACAGCGATAATTTAAATTTTTATGGATAATACAATCATTTTGGGGTACTTTAAGTAGAAGTATTAAATGACAATTGGAATAAATAAAAAATAACTCTAAATCAAAATAAAAAAGGTTCTTAAATTAAAAAATTTATAAGCATATAAGGTTTAAAAAATTATAATATGAATTTAGAGCTAATAATTTAAAAATTTATTGAAAAACAATAATAAATAAAGAATTATTAATATAAAATTACTTAGAAAATATTCCATTTTGGTGTCATTTATTAGTTAACGAAAAAATAAACCTATTAAATTACAAAAAATGAACGCGTGTTGTTCCTGTCATCAGTCTAAATTTTTTGTGCAAGATTTATACAGAGTAAAATTATATTCAAATTTTATAACAAATATTCTTTAATAAAATAATAAATAAACATATGAAGAGTTGATTATTTAAAAAAATTTAATAAAAATCAAAACTTAAAAAAAGAAATAAACAATAAAATTTCATTGCGGATTTAACACGCGAATGCAAACAATAAAAAAGACAATAATTTTTCAATTCCAAAAAAATAAAATAAAATATATGCTGTTTTTACGAGAAGGGAAAAGAACTCTTTTTTTCGCGCAATTTTTTAAAGTTTAAATATAATTACTTAAAAAATTAAATTTTGAATCTCCTTTTTGTTAGAATCCAAAAAAGGAAACAAATAAAAAAAATATATTTGGAATCGAAACTTTAATTTTTTAAAAGCAGCCCGTTTAAGCTTGTCCTAATCTATGAAATGACAATCGGTCGGGCATTAGCAGCTGCTCAATTGGTGACATTGTGACTAGTAGAACAGTAACTCCGTTTATTTGTGTAACAATGTACGGGTTGAACTGTTTTTTGAACAGCATTCGGCAATCATAGCGGATGGCTTTGTTTAATGCCAAATAATGACAGGCTGAAGCCCTTTGATAATGTATAATTAGTGGTTAATTAAATTGGAGAATAAAAATATATCGTGCACATGAAACCTGAAAATCCCCTGAAAAACAAAATAATTAAATATTTTTCTTATGATTCCTGATAAGCTTTCTTCAATTCCGCCACTATGAGCGTTTCTTAAACCCGCCAAGGGGTAGGAAGATAAAAAAATGTTAAATGTCGTCCTTAAATGACGGATTGTCCACTTCGGATCCGGATCCCACCGTGACACCCATTCCTCCACATTTTTCTGGCTCCCGGACAATCTGACTGTAAACACAAAAAAAAAGAAAATGCCGTCGCCGAAGGGAACCGATTATTCCATATCAAAAAAAAAAGGAAAATTGAATTAAATGCTTTTTATTGCCATTCCACCCACACGAATACCGTCCTGTTGATTATTAATGAAATCTTGAACAATCAAATACTAACGATTTTTGTTGGATTGTCCACTGTCCGATTGATCTGGTTTGAAGCAATTTTGCGAAATGTCCTTATTTTTGACCCCAAAATCAGATTTTTTGGTTTCCGAAAGTTGTTAGCTTTTTGCTGAACATTAACTAGAAATCAAGAAACAGTTTGAAGTTGCTGACCAGCTCCAGACTTGAAATTCACCGTTTAAAAATAAAAACGAATAGTTCAAATTCATAGTATGAAAAATAAATTATTTAATGATTTTGCTCATCATAGAAACAATTCTTATTTTATACCTAAACAATTATATATTTCTGAAAAATATATAACATATTATAATTTGATAATTTTAATATTTATTTTTTAAAAGGGACACATAAACAAACTATAAAAAAGTGAACAATCTATTCTGATATCATGGAGACCTATTTTAAAGAGTCTAATAATTAAAATTAATAACATTAAACTTTAAATTACAATTCTTATATACATTATATAAAGTTAAATCTTAAAATAATTAAAAATAACTATAAACTGAAGCGCTATATATTAAAAAGTACAAGTGTGCCTAACTCTGCGGAAAGCACCGCTTTTTTATTTAATTGACTACGCGGGCAGAGAAGCATGTGGTGACCAAGTGGAGCGCCACTGGCCGCTATCTGAAGGACGAAAGGGTTTTGATCCACGTAAAAATGCGTGATAATATTATTAAGAATTAATTTTTTTGTGCAACTATTTTGTGCAATAAATATGAGTATTCGATGAATAGATAAAGGTGCCAAATATTAAATAAAATTTAATTGTAAAGCATAATTAAAATAGAAAAAAAACTAAAAATCCATAATAGCTTAAAAATTACTGAAAGTAAATAAGAACTTTGATAAGATCATTTTATCAAATTATTATAATTAAAAATTTAATAAAAAAAAAGTATATGAAGAAATAACAAAAATAAAAATGAAAAGCAAAATACTTATAAAGCATTATAATAGAAACGAAGCAATTTTCATATTATTAACGATTCAAAACTGGAATTCTATTTAGAAAAAAATTAAAATATAATCTTAGCATAATGCTTTAAAAAATGTCACTTTGCTTTTGCAAGAGTAATAATATCAAAAAGAATTCTAGAAATCGGAATTAAAATAAATTAATCTAATTTAATAAATGAAGCGAAATACACAATGTATTTTATACTAAAATGAATCTGATAACCTATAAGGGTGTTTTTTCGTTTTTTTTTTTTTTTTTTTGCATTTTTAAGGATTTTTCCTAATCCTGAAAATAGGCGCTAAAATGACGAAAATAGTGCCTGGGAATTAAGCATAAAAACCGTGAAACAGGCAAAAATTGGCATGAATAAAGTCATCATAGACGCACCAAGCCAAGTAAAAAATACTTTTTCTTGCTATCTGTTCGTATCAAGTGCGCAGAAAATTTAGGCATTTGCTTAAAATTTGAAGGAAGCACTTTTGATAAGTGATATTAATTAAAATTTAGAAACAGCGGCCCCGGGAAAATTTTAAAAATGATAAGGCTATTTGTGGGCAAATTATCAAACAATGACCAAACCTTGCGATTTAATTCTAGGAGGTCCGCGGTGAAGTTTGAATCCTCATCCTATGCATTCGTTAAAATAACATTTTCGCTCAGAATTAGAACGTAATTCTTACCAGTCTTATTTTTTTTACAGTTACCGCCAACAATGAAAAGATACAGTTATTTTTTGAAAATCCGCAAACGATATCGGGTCCTAGGCCTGAAAAAACCGTTAAATACCTAAGCGATACTGATAACGACCCCGACCTATTATAATTTAAATTTTCAATTAAAAGCCAAATTAATTACCACATGATCAAAATTAAAACTTAAAAAATTTCAATATATTTAAAAAATTACGGAATTACCCAAAATTAATAAATTAAAAAAAATAATTGAAGGACCGAGAATTATTATAGACATTGATGAAACTGTCATAAGAAACAAAATAAATGAGGAACTAAAATACTTAATTGATTGTTGAATGGACAAATAATTATAATATAAGAGTATGAAAAAAATTTCACCTTAATTTAATCAATAATTTGATGATTTAAGAGGGTTTAATATTTTCGATTAACACAAAATTGATAAATTAACTTGATGAAAAATTAAAATTCCACATCATAATAATGAAATCAAAAATTATTTATCGAATGACCAAAATTAAAAATTATTAAAAAAAATTTAGAACTTACTTAAATAAATCTAAAAATATTTTAAATTTACGAAATTACATAAAAAGAAAAATTTAAAATAATAGGTGTTATTTTATTGTTTATGGGCTAATAATAATAAATAAAACTGTGAATACATTTTTTTAACAAAGCTTAAATTAAGAAATAAATATTTGGTATTAAATGGTGTAAATTATCTCCGTAATAAAAAACTGACTGTAAAATAAATCATGTACTGGTCATATAATGAAAACTTATTGGTACTAAAAAGTGCAATAAATAAGTAAGTAAAACCGTCTAAATTTTTATGTAAATGCACAATATGCATCCTAGTGGTCTAATTTGAAAATATGATAAGATTTTAAAATAAAATATAATTAAATATTAAACAAAATGAATAAAAATATCATAAATTGCCGTATATTTAAAGATAAATTAGTAGAAATTTAGATATATAAACATTGGAATAATCGAGTTTTTTTTTACTATATTTACTAATAATAATAATAAAATTGTCGAATATTATGCAAAAAAAAACAATTAAAATAATCATTTTTATAAATTAAAAAATTTTATTTCACATTCAAATTCCTTTTAAACAAAATATTTGTAACACCGATAATGAAATCTAACCAATCAAATGAGTATAAATAAATATTCAGGCAAATAATGAGCAGAATGAGAGTAATTTAATTATAACAAAATCGAATTTGCGGTCCGAAAGAAAAAGTGCGAAAAAAAGTCGTGAAATTTTTACATTGATGAAACGATAATACAAGTTGATGAAATGGTGAACAGGACGCGCAAAATATAACAATGAAATTAATTTTTATAAGACGAACTTTTAACCAAATTACATTTGGCACCATACAACAAAATAACGACAAATGAAAACTCAGTAAATAGTCACCATTAATGCCTTTAAAAATATCACAAATTTTTGTTGGAAATCATATATTTTTAACTATATAATAAAATTGTCGAAAAGGATGCAAAACAAAAGTAATTAAAAGCACTATTTTATTTTAATGTGTATTTTTAATTGTAAAATAATAAAAAAAATATTTTAAAAAATTATAAAACAAATAAAATGACATCAAAAATCCAAATAATTTTGATGTAATTGTCTTTTCAGCATTAAAAATTAAGGATATCAATAATTAGAATTGCTAAACAAACAATTCTTTGAATAAAAAATAAAAATTCCCAAATAAGCAAAATAAAATTTTTAAAGTGATTAGAAAAAATAATTTTTTTTTTTAAATTTTATAAATAAAATCTAATGAAAGAAGAAAATAAAGGCTTAAAAAATAAAATTCATTTTAAAATAATGATAATTAAACGTGTCATGAATGTGGGCATACAATATGCGAATATTTGATCATGAGAAAAATAAAATATTATTAAAAGAAAAGAAAAAACAAATCAAAGAAAATACAGAAAATAAAGAATTATAAAAAGTAATTGTGCTTAAGTACATTCACATATTCAAAAAATTATTTATTCTGCAATAAATATTTCAATAACCAGAAATTTTATTGAATTTGAAGAAAATAAATTTTATTCACTTTACATATTATTACAATGAAAAAATTGTATTATATAATAGTTTTAAATTTGTTTTCGATAAATCCCAGACACTTGGCAAAGAAAATTGAATCATACTAACTTGGTTTTAATTAAGGCTTAAAATTATAACAAAAAATACGAAATTAAATTCAAAAGTGAACAGATAAACATAATTTAAGATCAAAAATGCTAAAACCCATTTATATAGCAGAGGCAAAGAATTTGAAGCTGTAACTTGAAAAATATACTTGCTAATTTTAAATTCAAAACAAACTATCTAAATTTAAAAGCAATTGGGTATCTGCTGTGACCCTATGGCTAAAATGGAAAAAATATTTAAGTGATTTATCTAAGAAATGCTAAATTTATCTTTTTAAAAATATTGACAATGATTATAAGACATGCGTAAAGTTTGTAAATAGAAAATAAATTACTGTAAAATGATTTTTGTGAGAACCCAAAAGTTTAATAAAAATTTAAAGCAACCTCAAAATATTATATTAAAGCATATTTTAATAAAAGAGAAAAAAAACAATAAATAATGATAAAACTTTAATAAGTTTTAAGGAATAATGAGAAATTGCCAATTAAAATGGCTGTGTATTTACACGTCAAAAATCGCCTGTCACCAACGGGTGACCCAAAAATTATCAATGTTTAAAGTAAATTACACCAAAAACCGAAAATTTAATCATGTAATTAAAAATTTTCAATAAATGCCTGAAGCCACAAACATTCCGTTCTTTTCCAAGTAATTTAACCAAAAATTAAATTTAAATCAATTAAATGAAAATAAATAAACAAGCAGGAAATTAACATATTCAAAGCGGATTTAAATGAAGTTTATACAATTACGAAACAAAATTTATAAAGAAAAAGAAATTTTAGTTATTTTTTAATAAACCAAATTACCTCCGAAAGCACCCAAAAAACAAAGCCTGATCTCCGCAATTTCTGTTAATTTAAAGGAAAAAGAGAGGAAGTGTTAGTTAAATAAATCAACATTGAAATAATAAAACATTTTACTGTTGCCCAAAAGTAAAAATTAAAAATGAGTTAAAATAAATCAAAAAAGCAAAAATAATTTTTATGTAATTGTCTTTGTCTTTTAATTTTATAAAGAAACTACAAAAAGAAGAATTGTTATATTTTTTAGTATTTTAATAACTTTTTAATTCTATCTTTGAATAAAAAATAAAATCCCCCAAAGATATGCCGCTCATTTCGTCACTGATCCGTTCGTCACTGAGAAAATTTTTTAAAAAAAAGTTGCACATTGTCTTAAAAACAAAAAAAATTTTTTTTTTTCGCCATAATTTTTATGATCAGAGGGCTCCCTGCTCTGCTGATTTCAAGGGGTCAAAGCTGATTTCTGACCCCAAATGCTGTTTTTTTGTCGGTCAAATGCTGATTTTGAAAATTTTTCAGTTGGTAGCCCTGATTATGATCACAAGTATATAAGTGGTCGGCCAGCAGGGTCCCCGTAGACGTACGATTGGCCGAGGGGGGAGGGGACGGGGTGTCAGTGCTGTTAAAAAAATGAATGAATTTTATAACAACATATATTAATTCCAATTTAATATAAAAATTTTAGATCAAATACTTTTTTTTGAGCAAAAATGTGAATTTTCTGTGTAAAGTTAGAAAATATCGCCTAATGCATAAAAGTTATTAAAAGGAAAAATTAAGTATCTTTGTAAATTACTGTAAACAAAAAAATGAGTATTTTAATCTTATCTATACAATCCCATCTTTCGGAAATTATGGCACGGAAAAATTCAGAATTTTTTTTGAGCAATAAACAATAAAAAGCAAGGAACTAAAATTGAATTGCGAGTGGACAGAAACATGAAGAAATTTAGGAGTAAAGGGCAATAAAGAAAACTGTGAGATACAAGGACCGAAATTTTAAGGCAATTAACCGATTGAACTAAAAATTAAAAAAGCAATAAATTTTCTAAATTAAATTCCAACATATAAAATTCATATTTTTTTATGATTCGAAAAAATTTAGCACTGTTTTTTTCCCGAGAAACAAGACCAAGACTTGCCTAGCGACTCGAAACCAATGTCCAAAAACACGAGACTTTTTGCAAATCAAGACTCGAAATCGAGACTTTCATTTAAAATCGATTAAAACTTTCCTTTGAGCGATTCAAGAACAAATTTTTGGGTTTTACTTATAGTGATTCAAATTTAACAATTTCAACACCACACTTCCTAACTACACTAAAATTGCAAAATCGGGACATTTAGACGAGTCAAACCTAAAATCGTTAATATTTTAATTAAAACTTAAAACTCAGAAGAATATAAACTAATCAAATTTAATGCAAAGAAGAAATATTTTAATTTACGAATAATATGTTAAACAGACAAAACAATATAAAATTAGTTTCAAATGTGTGAGAAAACATATAAGCACAATATATGTATAATTAGTAATATTGTTATATCAATTAAAACAAATTATTTAAACTTGAAGGTAAAAAATAAGTATTCGTAGGAAAAAATCTTAAAGCACACAAAAAATTGAGACAATAAAATAAGAATTCTAAAAGTAAAGGCATTTTATTTTACAAAGTCGGAAAGCAAGTTCATGTTTAAATTTTAATATTGAATTTTATATACAAAAAAAAAATTAAAGTAATCAATAATCATAGGTATCTTAAATTGTCAGACTCAAGATGGGAAATATGCACGATCTAGGATAAAGTTATTCAAGATTTGAAAATACTAAGTCGTCTTAAAATCCCAGACCCTTGACACAGAAAAATGAATCATGATCACTTTTGTTTATAAATACTCAGGCACTGATCTCAATAAATCTTAAATAAATACAGATGCAAAAATAAATTTATTTTATAATAAATAATATGCAAAACAACAATTTAATAGAATCCCAAATTATAAGATTGAATAAATATGAAATAAATAAATTTTACTTTAAAAAAAGACTTTTTTCTTTTATTTGAAAAATTTTCTATTAATTTTCGTTTAATGTATTTAAATTTTTGATACAAAATGTACTAAAGTGGTAATTTGGCAGAAATTATTATATCATTTTATTAAAATATTATGAACAATATATTAATTACGATTTTATAATAATGTCGCCGAGCTAGTAGAAAATTAATTTAAATTTTTTTTTAAATCATTAATTTTGCTTTAATTGAAAAAACCTTATGAAATATAAAAAACATTGTAAAAAATTGTTATAAAAATACGATATAACTAAATTTAACAATGTACTTGGAATTTGGCTTAAATATAAACTCTTAATAAACTAAAAAAATTTATTGTAAGAATTTGCATAAAAAAAGACTTAAAATCTCAACAATTTTTTACTTGCCCGTTACGTGTTCCAAATCATTTCGTACACATCTTTGCCAAGGAATTCGACGCCTAAGGCCACATACACGTCATTTCACCCGGACGCTGATACTTTTACGAAAGCAGCACATCATTGCGATATTGATATGAGCAAGGCTTACTCACTAAAGAGAAAAGCGTATATTAAAATAAAACCAATAAAATACAAATAAAATTATAAATAAATTAATAATTATAGAATTGTGAATCAAAAGGTTTTTAAATTTAAAAAATTAATTTTCAAAATACAGGAATAAATCCAATATAATTACGAACAATAATTTTATGAGTGAAGCAAAAAGCAAAATACTTTTGATCATTTTAAACAAAAAAATACAACTAATTTTCAAAAAAATCATTATTTTTTTTAAATATCCTGAGTGCGCGGTCACAAAATTGTTGTCACAACCCGGGAAAATATGCATAGCATCAAAAAAGGAGAAAAGAATAAGTAAATGAATAGAAATAGTAAGTGAATTTTATTTTAATAATAAATAATCCCTTTCCTAATATTCTTAAAATATTTTTTTTGAATATTAATTTATTATTCTTAAAAATGAAAAGCAATTCAAATGAAATAAATAAACAGATTTTTGGCACCCCCAAAATGATAAAATTATCATATTTTATTTTTTGAATTAACCAAATAAATGACTTTAAAATCATATGAAAAAATACAACAAAAAGATAACAATTTTAAAAATTAGATGGAAAAATATTTAACCTAAAACCCAAAATTTATGCATTTAGAATATTATATCATTTAGAAAAATGTTCAGCAATTAATTCTAATAATAAAAATTAAAATGATAAATAATTATGAAATATTTTTAAATTATTCAGTTTTAAAGCGCTGAATGATAATCCTTTAGCGAAAACTGCAGTGTATTGGGGGACTTGAACTGGAAATTTTAAATGACATTTGTAATTATAATCATAATCTTTAAAAATTATAAAAACATGATGCATTTAAATAGTTAAAACATATTAAATGCTTTTATCACGCAAATAAAAGTTCCTAATTATGTAAGGGTCATATATTGAAAACTTTTGAATCAAAGAACTTAACCGTATTGAAAGAGCGGGTCAATTGACTCCGGAGTTTATCGTACTGACAAATGAGTGTGCGTAAAAATAAAACAATGAGTGTCTAAAATTGATTAAATAAACAAATGAATGAAAATATTTTAATAGAAAATGAATATAAATTTTCAAATTTCGCGCTAACAGAAAGTGTATGTTTTTTCTGTACCATAACTTTTGTGAATGAGAAAATAATTAAACATATCTAACCATAACTATCATAATTCTCTCAAAATATAATAAAAGGCAAATTAAATAACAAAGCTTTTTGTATTAATAATCAGTACAAAACATTTTGTTATTTAAATTTTTCGATTGGACAAAGCCGATGTTTTAAAATTGATAAATAACATGAAGAATTTTTCAAAAAAATATAATGAAAAAATAATATCATAGGATCTTGTATTTTGTATATGAAGGATAACGGATAATTTAAAGGAACAAATTATGGAGTAATAAAATTTTATTTAATATTTATTGAACCAAAATGCGAAGATAATGAGGAAATTGAAAAAAATATATGATGAAAAGTTTTGTAGAGAAAATAATGAAGAAATGAGAATTATTGAGAAACTTTCAATTTACCTAAACTAGCTGAAAAGGGCAGTATAAATAATATCTTTAAAGCAATAAAAAAAACCAACTTTTCTCGAAAATTTTGTAAATTATGACTTTTTTAATATTTAAAATCTCGATAAAAATTCCCTATTAAAGAAAACAAACGAACGATATTATGTTTTAAATGATGATTGTTCAAAAAAATAAATTGTTCAAATCTATTAGATTCAGAAATTTTTAAAATTTATTCATAATCACTTAACAATAACGAATAGAAAACTAGTTTCTTAAAATATATTTGATAAAAATAATTAACAAGAAGATTCAATATCAAAAATATTTTTTGTCTTTTTATATATTATAAGCAATAATAAATTTTTAGAATAATGGCGTTTCATTTGAGTTCATTGACGAACTCAAAGCAACCAATATTCTCCTAATCAACAAGAAACTAATTTAAAAATTTATAAAAATTAACCTAATTTGTAAGGAATAAAAATTAGAAAAGAGCAACTTAAAGTATTTTTTGCAATCTGACAAAAAAGAACATATCGAAAGCAATGGCGACAGAAATAATAACACAATTTCCTGAGGACTACACAAGAATTTTAACTGTTAACAAGGAACCCAACAAAAATTGAAAGAAGCCAAGCATCTCCAAGAAAACGTAACGCAATTATATTACTTGTACAATAAACAAGATAAACAGCTAAAAATATTTTATAGAAATCTATTCCTCTAAATGAATTAAATTAAGCACATTTAAATAAAATATTAATTTTCTGATTCTTATTGATACACAATTCAAAAACGAAAAGAAGTCACACCGTTAATCGTTTTTTGAGCATAATTATATGAGAAAGGATGAAGGTTAATTTCTGAGTAAACAAATAAAACAACAATATTAATAAATAATGACTTACTTGTAAAAAATAAACAAATAAAACAATAATATTATTAAATAATGACTTTTTTGTAAAAAATAACGAAAAATTTTTTTCTAAACTTAAAAGATAAATAGAGATTCTTAGGCTATCGAATATATAATTCATTTTTATTATTTTTTTGAAAAAGGTTTCTGAATTTAACAAAAACTTCTGTTTTTATTTTAAATCGTTGAGAAAATTTTTCATTTCTTAGGGGTTTATTTTTCGTTTTTATTGCCTTTTTTTGTTAAGGATTTTTCTGAAAATCCAGAAAATATTTAGCTTCAAATAAAGCTATGAAGTTATTTTTGTGCTTATCTGTGCGTATAAAGCGCGCAGAAATTTTAGGCATTTGCCTGAAAATGGAAGCACTATTAATAAATGACATTAATTAAAATTTCAAAATAGCGGCGCGGGAAATTTAAGAAAGTTATAATATAAAATTTCTGAATTATAAATGTATGAAATAAGTTAATAAATAATTAAAAACAATTGATGAACCAGGGAGAATAATAGAAATTGACGAAAGCAGATGTGACCAAAATAAATAAGAAATTAAAGAATTTATGCGATTGTATAAGGACTAATAATTTTAATAAATTATCTACAAATAATTAATAATCTTTCAATTAAAAATTAATCAACAAAAATAAAAAAAAGTAATTAAAATAAATGAAAATAAATTTTATTTTATTTTTAAAAAGCTTTCTTAATTAAATGAAGGAAATGTTTTTTAGGTAATTTATCTGAAAAATAATAAATAAGTTTTTCTTAAAATATGACTATTCTTATAAGATCTGCATAATTATTGTACTTAGAAACATAACGAAGTTAAAATGCTTTTTTTTTTATTCAAAAGTTCATAAATAAAAATGAATTAAAGCATCCTCAAAAAAAATAGCGCAATATGAATGCAGTGAATGACTTAAAATGAATCTCAAAATATTTATTATAAATTTATGAAATTACATAAAATAAGAAAATTAAAAACAATTGATGGGCCCTGTGATTATTGTAAAGATAGATGAAACGATCATGAGAATAAAATAAATAAGAAATTAAAATAATTAATTTACTTATTATGAACAAATAATAATATAAGGAAGGTTGTGAATAATTTTTTCACAAAACTTAACTTTAATAAAATATTTGATAATTTTAGTGCATATTTATAGCGATTAATAAAAACTTAAGAAAAACATTGTTAGAGAAAAAGCCATAAATTATTGTTATTTTGTAAAACAAATAATAAAAACTAAAACATAAACCAACTACCATAAATAAGAATAAATGAATGAACATAATGATAATTTTAAAGACATTTTTAAGAGCCGAAATTGTAAAATAATTAAAATTACAATATAAAATTTTAATTTTAATTTGTTTAATTGCATAATTCGAATATTCTGAAACATAATTAAAGCTCTATGAACTGTGCGTAATATTAAAACAATAATTATTTAATTTTTGTGAATTTTTAAATGACTTTGGGAATAAAATTTGGTATAAAATATTGAAGAAAATAAATATGACAAAATAAATTAGATTTTGCCAAAATTTGTCCGCAAGTTCTGATGAGAAATTTGCAAAAGATGCAACATAAGAAATCCTCTTAAATTTATGTTATAAAATAATAAAGACAAATTTAATATATGATAAAAAATAAATAAAGGAAAAAGAGACGATATTATAATTTGTTTCCCTATTCGTTTTATATTTACTAAAAATATTAAATTTAATTTTTCATTAATCATATGCGAATTTATCTTTTTTCTATTTTCCCTATAAGTTTTTAATTTTAAGCAATGAACTAAACAACAATGTATTATATATTACTTATGTACCAAAATTGAAATTAAAAGTATTAATTATCTTTTGTTCTTTTTATTTATTGATAAATTAGTTTATTAAATTATTTCCCTTTAATTTGAAAAAAATATATTTTTTTAATTTTATTTCATGCTTATTGTGATGATTGCGAATATCTCTCTTAAATAATTTACGATGGAACATGAATGCGTTGAGGGAAAATATTGATCATAGGCCCCAAACTCAAAAATGCTTAAAAACGGTCAGAATCGATGTAAAAAGGTTCGAAATGGGTTGGAAAAATAGAATTAGGAGCGCGCTTTCCCTTTTTCAGGATGAAAAGTGCCGAAAATGGAGTGCCAAACTCAGCTGGGACTCAAATGACCGCACTATAAAAGCACTAAAGACATTATAAATAATTTTTCTAGGGTAAATTGTGGCGCTGAACACGAATAAGACCTTTATTTTGCAAAATTCCGAACCCCGAACCCAAATTATGAAATGGAACCGACTATTTAATAGGTCCTCAAAATTGTTAAAACTATTTTTAAACCAGCAGTCAGAAAATGGTAAAAGAACGTCAAATATAAAAGATTGAATTTAGCCTATTGCGCTAAAAAACCGCCGCACACTCGACTACGGCGGCCAGTAGGTGGGGCGAGACTACGGGCTACGGAAGAAGTCCGCGCGTGACCCGCAGGCGGTTGACTGATTGGCGGGGGCCCTTCGGGCCCCCGCAGTCAACCGCCTGTGGCGCTCGTCAGACTTTTTCCTCCGCCCTCCGTCTCGCCCCACTACTTGCTCCGTCTTCGCAGGCTCCCTTTTGCGAAAGTTAGATTGTCTTCGATCCGTGTTCAGCAACCTCAAAACCCCTTAATATGTTTTCTTTTATTTATAAATTTTGAGTTTTTGTTCGAATTTGGGTTCGGGGTTCGGGATTTTGCAAAATAAAGGTCACATTCGTGATCAGCGCCAAAATTACCCTAGAAAAATATTTAAAATGTCTTTGGACTGCTTTTTATAATGCGGTCACTTGAGTCCCAGCTGAGTTTGGCACTCTATTTTCGGCACTTTTCATCCTGAAAAAGGGCAAGCGCGCCCCTAATTCTATTTTTCCAACCCATTTCGAACCTTTTTAGTTCGATTCTGACCGTTTTTAAGCATTTTTGAGTTTGGGGCCTATGATCAATATTTACCGCGTTGAGTTCATTTGACCCACAAATGGGTACTTTGAATATAAGTCAACGATTATAATAAAATTCGTCCTCTATATTTAACCCGCGAGATTCGCGTGTATTCTTTCAAATGGGTATTTAGCCTCCGGCCATTTGTATTAAGAATCCAAATGGTTCAATTGGTGCATTTCGTTGACAAATGTGAATTTTTTTACAATAAGAACATGAAAAGTTTTATTATTTTTTAAAATTTAAATAATCATATGAAATTATTGTAAAAATTAACAATTTTGCTTTTGTTATAATTCAAAAGAAAGTGTTTTTTTTATTTATGTAAATACAATTAATTTAAATTTTGTTAGTTCAATTATGCTTATTTTTAATATTTGATTTATTTGATTCATTTCGAATTTATTTGATTTTTGTCCATTTAAAAGATTATTTTTTTTAAATAAAATAATATAAATATTTATTTTAAAAAAGAAATTTTATTGTAAGCAGCGTTTACACATTGATGAACATAAGTGGTTTTTCTTGCCATTCCATGCACACGTCCTGTGCATTGTAGGTGAAATTTGATCAAGCAAATTCCATTAAAGAAAATGAATGGCTGTTCAATGACCTTCCCATACCCTTCGATACTAATCGCACATTCACATCATTTGATTTTTTGGGTTATTCCCAAAACCCATCAATTTATTTGCCTATTTCCCCTTTTTCTTGATATCGGCACAATCTGTCCCCCTCGGGACGGCACTTGGCATTACTGCTGTTGATCTCGGATAGACTTTGACTTTATGTTATTCAAATATTTGGTTCTTTTATTCCTTTGATCATCCCTATATTTTGTTAATTACTCTACGACATAATTCTTCTGAGCTGTCGTCAGAGTAAGGGTTTTTCGTCCTTCTGGTGTCTTTTTTCATTTTACTTGTAAACTAAAAATTAAAATTCTAACAAATACTAGGTCCATTCACGTTCTATTTAAAAACATGTCAAATTGTAATAATCATTGTGAATATCTGCTCGTTAAAGTGAAAATTAGATAATCTAATTAAATTCTAAGTTTCAATATATGCTCAATTTCTTACTCATTTTCTACAACCATTATCGGACCTTTCTCTGCACCTCAAATCATGTAGTCTTTATTTTATTTTTTCTTTAAGAGCCGAAATTTACAGTAATAATTCCACAAAAATAAAATAAAAATTTTTGTTTACAGTTTTAAAATACAAATATAAAGCCGGATTATTTTAAGCTTCCGAGCAGAAACGTATCGGATTCTTTAATGTTTTTCCAGTTCTATTAACCAGAAAGGTAATTAAAGTTATATTTCTCCAATAATTAAGAAAAACTTTTAATTTTTAAATTTCAATAACATATTTTCATATCAAAGTTCTCTTAACATTAATGCTGTTTCTGTGACGCACTCATTTATATTTAAATTTATCGAAATATCAAAAGTTCATTCCTCTTTAATATTTATAGCAAATACACTATCAATCAACTTAGAAAATTTCATTTTAATTATTCATCTTAATTTATTTGATTTAATTTTAATAAATTTAAATATTATTTTCTGTTTAGAAATGATTATTTGTTGAATATTTTTATAATTTCACAATTCTGACATTTTGCTAAATTAATAAATATCCACTTTTATTTTTTATTCTCTTTTAATATTTGTTTTTAAATAATCTCCAAAAATTATTGTTATGTCGCAAAATTGAATATTTATTTTTATAAGCAAATTATTAAATAATTGAAACAAAATTAAAACTTGGTATAAGTTCACACAAATGTAAAAAATGATTTGCCTATGCATTTATTGCTTTCGAAAATGTCAGTTTTAATTAATAAATGTTCCCGATTTTTTTTTTTGCTGTGGAAGAATTCTAATAAATGTTTTCTATTTCATTCTATTGCTTTCTGTGTAAATATTTTTGGAGCTTTATTATTTTTTTCAATTCAAATTAATTTAGATTTTAAATATTTTAATGTTTTTTTTTTTACTTTTAACATATTTTTTAGTTTGTTTTATTTTAATGCAAGATTTTTTGAATATCTTAAATATAACTATTTCTTTACAGAAATACAAGTTATGGGTAGGGTTATAAATTATATGGATTAACATATTTTTTCTGCGCATATGCTATGAAGAAAGGGGCTCAAAAATAGCATTTCTACGTTAAAATTTTTTGGTTTTGAAAAAGTTTTTAGTCCATATAAATCCATATTTTGGGGGTTTTTGTGAATAAATCCATATTTCGCCATTTTTGGGTTTTTAGTCCATATTTCGGCCATTTTTGGCAAATTTTCACAAGAAAAATGAAAAAAAATCAAAAAATACACCCCTAAAGATCGAATTTTTTTAACATTTTTAAAAAATACACCCCTAAAGATCGACTTTTTTTAACATTTTTAAAAAATACACCCCTAAAAAGAGAATTTTTTTGAAAATTCGGAATTTTTTTTAGCTATTTTGTCCACTTCAGAAAATTTTTGCTGCAAACAGTATGAGATTATTACAAAAATTTTGATAGTATTTGATTTATAATTGTGAAGCTAGAATTTAATAAAAATTGCAATTTTTTAAATTTTAAATCCATTTTTGTGCAGTTTTTACCATATTTTTAAGTCTGTTTTAGCAAATATTGAATATAAATACATTTTTCGGAATTTTTTAGGCTTTAAAAGATTTATTTTGGCAGCTTTTAGTCCATATTTTGGTCCATATTTGGCCATTTTTGAGCTTTTTAGTCCATATTTCGGACTTTTTTAGTCCATATTTTGCGTTTTTTAGTCCATATAATTTATAACCCTAGTTATGGGCCATTAAATCAAACAGCCAAATTATTTAAAATAAAAATTATGTTTTTGGTGGAAAAAATTCATTAATCATATGATTAAGCAGTAGCATTAAGAGAATTAAAAAAACTATAAAACTAAGCATAATTTTAATAAAAATAATAATCTGTAGTATACCAAATGAAATTATATAAAAAATATATAAGATGATTACAAAAGACTAGATTTTTCATATAAACTTTAAAAAAGTTTTTTTTTAAATATATCAAAAATTAAAAATGTTCTTATCAACAATTAATTTTCAAAATTCAAATGATAAAATAAATAATATTATATTGTCTGTGTATCTATGCTCTAAAATTTAATTAATTATTATAGAAAATAAACTTTTTAATTTATTAAGTTTAAAAGGATTTTCAGAGATATCATAAAATAATATTTATTTAAATTAGACAAAGAAAAAAGCAAAAGTATTAAATCCAAAAAGGCCAATAAAATATATTAAAATGACATTAAAATTACAGTGCAAAAGACTTAAGATTTAAACAAAATTAATGAAATTTTTGAGACTAATTTAAATGGACTTTCATTTTCGGGATTCTGACTTCAATCAAATCATTGAAAACCACCTTATCTAGCGACCTTTTTAAATGCATTTTAAAACTGAAAAATAAAAGAGATTACTATGAATTAATCATATACATTTTTAAATTAGTAAAAAGGTGATGTAATTGGTGTGAATTGGTGTGGGGATCAGGGATGTTGCAAAGAGAAAAATAAAAAGCGAAAAGCGAAAAGCGAAAAAAGCGAAACCAAAATAAAAAGCGAAAGCGAAAAGGCGAAATCGAAATGCCCCAAAAAAGCGAAAAAGCGAAAAGGCGAAATTTTTTTCCAAAAATTAAATGAATTTGAAAGACTAAAAAAATTCACCTTTTAATGCTTAACAGTTTGTTTATTTGCTTTTATTTTTTATTTCTTTTTTATCGTAGATTTTGTATAGAAATAATTATAAAACGCTATGCATTTTTTTGAAAATTATTGTTTATTTTTCCGTTATAAATTAAAAATTTATTATATTAAAATATTATTGTGGCAAAAAAAGGCAATTTCGAGAAATTATCTTTCAAAAAATAATTATATAAATAAAAATAATGGATTTTATTCAAAAAAGATCAAAAATTCCTGATTATTTAAAAAAATATATATTTTTTTTTCGCGGGGTGCTTTTTCTAAAGACTTTTAGGAGAAAGGGGTCCGGCGGTGCCGACAGGCGCCGCCGGTAAAAATTTTGAAAATTTGGATGGATCTCTTAACAGATTTGTCAAAAAAATGATAGATTTTTGCGATTTTCGGAGAATTTTTAATAATATTTACGAATTTTTTAGCCCGGCGATACCGATAGGTAGCGCAAAGCGAATTTTAAAATACAAAAAAAAAAGAAACCGTCAACAGGGATCGTACTCATGAAAGAAAGTAACGTAAAGGTTGATGCACTAACCACTACACCACATTATTTAATAAAAATTTGGTAAAATGATTAAAAAAATTCGAAATTTTGTCTTAATTTTTTACTTTTTCTCCCACGAAAATGTCATTGTTTTTTTAAAAAATCTAATCTTTAGGGGTGTACTTTTTTTCGCTTTTCAGCCCAAAAAGCGAAAGGCGAAAAGCGAAAGCGAAACGCCCAAAAAAAGCGAAAAAGCGAAAAGGCGAAAAGCGAAAAGCGAAACTTGCAACATCCCTGGTGGGGATCATGTTTTAAACAAATTAAAAAATTATTAAAAAGGCTTACAAAAATAAAATTTCTTATTATTAATACCCTAAATTCTAATTTAACAAATTTATTCTTCAAAACTTGACAAGATACTTCAGCATTGTACAATAAATTTAAATACAAATATCTAATAATATATATTATCCTATTATCAATAATAATTGGATATTTAAACTTATTCACAAAAATTAAGTATTCATAATTTTAGGAATATCATTAAATTGTAAACTTAGACTAAAAAATATATTTTAATATCTAATATCAAAAAAATTCTTCTTTTTTACTTTTTAAAAATGCTTTTTAAGTTAGGAAAAATATGTAATGTCGAATAAATATATTTATAAACGAATTATAAAGAAAATAAATTGAATAAATAAATAATCAATTCATGAAACAGATATGCAAATATGTCATAAAATTAACATTTAATCATTATTTAATTGAAAATAATTTATTTAATAAACTTTTAAATAAAATATTTTGAATTACCGAACTAAAAATTCTTTTATTGTATAATTTTAAGCTTATATCTTCATTATTTAAATATTATTTTATAAGTGCTACATATTAATGAATTAAGCAAGTAAAAAACACATTAGCGCTAACGAAATATTTTTTAACAAAAATTAACATACAAATAAATTTTTGAATTTACACAAACCAATGGAAAAAATTCTAATTGGGAATGAGTAAAAAAAGTCAAATTTTAAAAAATTAACAAAAATGAATGAATATTTTCACAACAAATAATGATTAGCTTTGTTTATCTTTATAAAATTATTCATATTTAACTAATAGCAAATAATTTTTTGCAAATGTTATTATTATTTCATTATTTAAACGAATTCTCAATTTTTGGGTTTTTAGTGCATATTTTGAAAATTTGTTCAGTTTTTCAATATTTTATATTTATCACAAAATAAAAATAAAAATTCGAGAAAACAAAAATTTAAATTAATTAATTGACTCTTTAATTTTAGTATACATAAATTTTTATTTATTTTTTTATTCTCTTATTATAAATTCTTATTCCTCTAATTCTCGCTCTATTATTTCTTATATTTCATGCGACCTGCCAAATATAATATTTTGAGTTATTTGCTTTGTTCGCTTGCTTTTAAATTTTTTGGCTTCTCATATTTTTTTGTATGCATTATTTCAATTATCATTTTATTTATCATCGTTGTATAATATATTTTATGTAATTCAATTATATTTAAGAAATTCATAAATCAATGTAGTATGTATTCGGCCAGAGTTGTAATCAATTAATTATTTAAACAGGGATGCCAAAAATATGCAAATACATATTTTTTCCTGACTTCTCCATGCTCTAAATAGGAGGAAAAACACTTTCTTTTTTGTGTTGTATAAAATCGGGACTTTTATTTGCATATTTTTGCAGCATATTTGGTGCATATTTCACGATTTTATTTGCATATTTATGCGCATATATTGGCCATTATTCGTGCTTTATAAATGACTACAAAATCAAATGAAAAGTTACAAAATTAAAACGTAATATATAGTATAAAAATATTAAATTTGTTTTTAAATTTCGTTAAATTTATTCTAACAACAAAAAATTTTTACCTTGTCGATAGTCGCCTATATATTTCGGCAAGCCACGAAAATCATATTTAGCCCGAAAATATTTCTTTTCGAGGTTACTGTTTCTCAGTAAGAATCACTAATTAGCTCCCTCCTTTGGTGACTAAAATAGTTAAATCACTATTTTGGCTATTCTCATTTTTTCTGAGTAATTAAATTTTGGTCACGTAAGATTAAAATATATCTACTTTAATATGAAAAGAATTAAAAAATTATAGCGATCGAAAGCTTGGAACATATCTTTTTCGACATCTTTCAGCCTTTTCCATAAAATTTCTTTTGACTGAGCTATAGCTGATATCGGGGATTAATCTAATATTCAAAACCACATACCCGTAATAATAAAAATTTTAACAGAATATTCTGATTCTCGTATTTTTTTACCTAAATGTCAAACGGTAGTCATTTTTAATGAAAAATGATCTAAATTTGGCGATTTTAGCTTAAACATTCTCTAATTTATTCCGAAAATTTTCGCTTTGTTTTTGTATTTTAAAATACAGTGGGCAGTCGCCCATTTCGAAAAAACTTTTCCCATATTTGCCGCAACCACCCAATTTTTAATGGTGCAAAAGTTAATGCGCACCTTTTCGAAGATTATTATTTCAGCATAAAACTTGCCAAAAAATCTAAAAAAATATATGCTAGTATAAATTTCGATGCTGATCAAAAAAGTCTTTTTGGTCAACTTGATCAGAGCACTTCTTCAAGGTGATCAGAACCCCCTAAAATAAACTGAAAATCGGGAATACTTTCGAAAAAAATTCCTAGGGGGTTAGAAACTTTTTTCTGTCAAAGATAAATAAGCCTATCAGAAAGAGCAATAGGTTTAAGCATTTTTATGGTTTGAAATATTTTTAAAATTTTTAATTTTTCTTTTTCTCGCTCTAAGTTTATTTTTTGGGTTTACAATTTATCTTGTTCTATTTTTATATCTTTTTTTTAAACCATCCGAGTTTAATGTTGCCCGCATATGAAAAATTATGTGTGTTGTTAAATGCCAGTACTTCAACGAGAAAATAAATCTGTTGTTCGTTCACGCGAAGTTGTGGTGCAAATTTTACCTCATTTCATATTGAATGAATGATAAATAAGCAAATTTATATAAAAAAAAATTTTTGTTTAATTTTTAATAAGTCGCCGAATACTTGGTTTAACGCAGTTTAGTTCTGTCATCTTTTTTATTGAAGCTTAAAATTCATGTTAACCAATTCCAAAATGATTTAACTAAATTAATTGTTTTTAATTTAAAATTGCTTCTTTCATATAATATTTTGTAATTTTAACATTAAACTTTGTTTTTATTATTTTTATTCTAGAATTTAAATAGAAATTTTCAGTCATTATTTGTTTAAGTAATGAATTTTTTAATAAATGAATAATTCAGTTAATTAGCTTTACAGATTTAGCAATTTAAATTTTTTATTTTCTTTTTCAATATCTTTATATTATATAATATCGCTCAGAGTTTTTTCATTCATTGACAAGCTTCGTTACTCTTAATTATTTTTTATTTATTTTGTTCCAAAATTTTGAAGTTTCTAATATTCATTAAAAAACAACGCGAATGAAAGTACAAAATCAATTCATTAGAAAGGTATATTTTTAGTTTTATCGTCATTATTATTTTTATTTTCTTATTATTCATTTATTCTAGTCATCCTCCCAATTCCATTTTGGACGATTTTGTTGCTCAATTTTGTCAGAACCAACCAAGAATGGGTACTAAAATCATTTTTTATATAATACTTTTTTAAAAAGCGACGTTCAGTTTTTCTCATCCGTTCTTTTTATAAATTAGTTAGAATTTAAAAACCACAAAAAATGCTTTTTATTATTTTTTATTTTATTTTATTGTCTCATTTATTATGTTTAAACCTACTTTGTAAAATCTGAAATTATTTTTTAAATTATTCTTTTTCTTTTTCTATGCTGGTTTTAGTTATAATTTTGAATGGTTTTTACTCGTATTCTTATTTTAAAGTTATCATAAAATATTTAAACAATCAAAAATTAATCTTTCAATCGATCAATAGTAAAAGTTTTAATTTTTCAAATATTGAATGCTTTACGGTTATCTGTGTACAGATTTTCAAAAATAATTTTCCTTGCACAGTTGCCATTAGAACTTTCATTCAAAAAGCATCATAAAATTATGTCTTTTTTGTTCGAAATATCTATTAATTTTGTAAAAGCGTTTCCATATTTTTTTTATTAATTAACATTTTTATTTCTTTGATTCTCATTTAAATCAAATATTGAATGATATTACTTTGTTTTTTTGTAAATATTATATTCTATCAATAAATTATGAGGGTATTGTTTCCATACACGTTTATTTTTTGTACTTAACATCAAAATGCTCCTGTTTATTTATCTTTTTTTAATACTCAAATTTTCATATTAATATTGTTTGGTGAAAATAAAAAACAATTATAATTTTATGAAATCTTTTTCCATATAAGTTCATTTTCAAATTACATGCTAATATCTTAACCTTTTAATTTATAATAAATATTATTATCTTTGCCAATAAATAATATAAAACTTTAAATGTAAGAAAAAATTTTAATTTTTTATTGAGTTAATAGCATAATAAAGTCTATTTTCGATACATAATTTTGGATTAACGATTATTTATTCCAGAAAGATGAAGATAAATATTACCGAGTAAAATATTATTTTGTTTATCAATTTCACCTTTTTATAGATTTTCGTTTATTGAATTTTTCTCAAAGTAAAATCTGTAAAAAATGAATTTATTCAAATTTGAAATGATTTGCTTTAATGGCAAAACTCATAAAATTATAATTTTAATATTTTTGAGTTAGATAATAATTTATTTTTGTAATGATATGTATCCATCAGGTCATCCATCACAGTTATTATAGTTTAAATACTATATTTTATATTTAATGATAAATGAACAATTTTTTGTTAAATATAAATTTATTTGCATTATATTATTTGATCAGTTTGAAAAAAATTTCATTTATATCAATCCGATTCACTCATTATTAAAATTATGATTATATTGAAAATGTTATGGTTCACTTTCTGTTAATGATGTCCAGATTCTTCTAGCGATTCAAGTCGTGTTTCGGTATCCCAACATGCGATACGGTAATTCAACACAAATCTTTATTATGATTTTTTGTAAAATTAATCTTCATTGGTGTATTTTAAAATTATCCTTATATTTTTTGATGCTTTTTTAAAGTACAAAATTTTATTTAAAAATTAAAATATGATGAATAAATTATTATTATTATTGTTATGCCTTCAGTATCCCTGCCTCGGGGATGTACGGTAGCGCTATTAAATTTTCCTTTGTTTTTATACACGATTTTATTTCGCAAATTTTGGGTAATTAATTTATTTAAAAGACCAGCCAATATACACATATTATTCTTATTCCACTTTATTGTATCCGACAGGGAATCCTAGTTTTGCAAAAATGAAAATGCACTTTACTAATATAAATTGTTATTTATTATAGTTTTTGTGACTTAGATTCTATTAAATTTCATTGGGGGATAAAAATTTATTTTTGTTTTAATTTTATTAGATTTTATGTGTTCTGAACTTTATTTTTTGGATTTTTAATTATAAATTAAATGTAAAATTTTGAACTACACGATTTCATTGCACTTAAACTGTTTATGTCTTTTTATTCTTTTAATCTTTTTAATTTTTTTCATTTTTATTGTCATAAATGATATGCACCTATTTAAATAATATCTATTGTAAAGGATAATGTAAATTTTCTCTGTTTTTAATCAATAAAACTGAATGTGACTGGCACCGGCAAAATACTCAATAAGAAATATTATAAAATAAGATTTTTATTAATTCAAAAAATAAAATTTTAATAATTTTATTTGCATATTTGGTATACAGGGTGCGGCATAAGTTCTGCAACCTGCCTTTCTATGGAAAATTCCACTTCAAAATAAAAAGAAAATCATATAACTTGGCTATTTCACTTAATAGGATTTTAGTTATTAGAAAATTACATTAAAAGTCCAAAGTAGCCACTATGGGCTGAGATACATGCGTTCAAACGCTTCCGAAAATTGACCCAAATGTCCGCACCCCTTTTTTCGGTAATTTGGTAATTTCGTCTGAGGTCTGAGAAAATTTTACCATCAAACGCCATTGTAACAGCCAAAATCAGTGTTAATTGTTCCGACAGAAGGGGTACGCTATAAAAAAACACCAAAAGGAGCCATTTCCACCAGTCCGTGATGTTTTAGGGCGGCATTTGTGCCATCGGCAAGATTCCCCTGGTGTTAATCAAAAAAACACCAAGGTAAACTCGGCAGTCGATCAGAACACCATCCTAAGGGACGTAGTGTATCCTTGGGCATAAGGGCATTTAGAAAAAACAATTTGTCCTTCAACAGGTTTGGACACCAGCGCACGGGCCAAAAACATCAATTCAGCTGAATGAAAATCTGTTTCATGGATTTTGGGGCCAAGACATTTGGCCCTCAAATTTGCCAAATTTGAATCCACTTGACATTTCCACTTGGACGTTTATGGACCAGAATCTTAACAAGCGATTAGCATCAAATTAGGCGCTGAAGGAGGCCTTTCAGCGTACCTGGGACCAAATTGCCGAAAAAAGGGGTGCGGACATTTGGGTCAATTTTCGGAAGCGTTTGAACGCATGTATCTCAGCCCATAGTGGCTACTTTGGACTTTTAATGTAATTTTCTAATAACTAACTTCCTATTAAATGGAATTGCCAACTTATTCGTTTAATTTTGAACTGGAATTTTCCATGTACAGGCAGGTTGCTATGCCGCACCCTGTATATTTTGGGTTTTTATAAGTTTTTCTTATATTTTTAAGTATTTTTTTGAAACTCGCCCTCGATAATTTCTTAAATTATGCCTTCTTCTTCGTCGCATAGAAGATATTTATAATATTTTTTTTATTTTTAATTCATTAATCCATCCAATCACAGATGATTTTGCCTAAATTTGGAGTTTTTCGATGCGTGCGTCAATTTCTTTTTGGGGGGTTGAAATGGAAATGATTTGAGATTTAAAATTAGATATTCTGTTAGCTGTAAAATTTATACTACATAAAAATTCTTTGGCTTGTAAATATTAAAATTTTTATATAGTTTTCCTATTTAAAATATTCATTAAATTCTTTTTGTATGACTTATTTGTCTTATTTTATCAATATATGTTCCTTACTTTTATCTGATTTATTAATTTCTTTTTATTATTTAGCTTATTGCCATTATAAATTTTTTTGTTAGAGTTTCTATTTGTGGGAATTAAGTTTAAGTTTTTTTCAATTGTCTCTATTTCAAAACTTAGTTTTACTTGTAAATTGAATTTTCGGTTTTTATTTGTCTTCTTTTGCTTTTTTATTAATAAATAATTTTTTAAGTTTAATAACAAGAATAAATAATGTTAAAAAATAAATAAAGGCTTAATAAAATTTGACTTTGGGTTTTATTTTATTGGATATTTTTTTCAAATGAATATTATAAGATTGTATAAATACTATTCTTAATTTCAGTGGGATTTTTAGTTTATAGTGTATATTTACTTTTTTTTAAACTCTTATTGAAGAATGAGGTAATGGGATAATTAGTTGACATACCTTTATCGCTTAGCTTATATGTAGAATTAATTTTTTTCTATTAAAGTAAATCCCTATCAATATTAAAGTTCATCATATTTATTTATTTAATTATTAAATTTAATAAGATTATGCTGCGAAAATAATTTTATTTTGTCTTCAGTTGTTTCCCTTTTTTCTTGACAATTCCGGATCCCAGTCTTAAAATTAACGCTTCGCTGCAATTTATTTTTAACCTTCAAGTTTTTTTTTTGCTTATGTTAAAACTTGTAAATAATTTTCAAAAATTATAATTATAATGCCAAATCTTAAAAATCATATTAAGTATTATTTTCTTTCAACTTATAAAAATTAGAAATAAAATTTTCTTGCGCCCATTCAGAATTAGCCAGTGAAGATTCGAACTCTCTTTTTATTTTGTTCCTTAGTGACAGCTATTATTATTATTATTATTATTTTAATTGCGTGCTGCACTTTTTTAATCAATTATCGTATTATTTTGACAGCATTAAATTATATTCGCTTGCTTATTCCATTTTATCATTGTTGTAATTTTTGTCTCTTTCTGCTTATTTTTTATGAATTATTTGCTTTATTTTCTTTGAAATTTATAAAATGTATAGGCTTTTTGCGCGAGTTTGTTGTTCGTATTAATTCAACTTTTTAAGATTTTATTTCTTTTGATAATATTTTCTTAATTATCTGTGAGAAAAATAAAATTCACATTTGAGATAATTATTTATTTATTACGGCTAATAAATTATAAATTTCGTGTCACTTGAGATTTCTCGACTTTTGTTATTAATGTAGTGTGTAGAAAAGTATCACCGCCATAATAGTTAGTTAGTTATAAATGTTTTGAAGAAAATTTTTGTTAAAATTAAAATAATGCTTTTAATATATTGGAAAATAATTTAAAAAATCACTTGCTACTAACTAACAATGTACAGTGTGACACAAAATGATACGTTCACCCCCGAATTTGAGTTTTTATAATTTCAAAATTGACGAAATTGTTTGAAATTGGGCAAAGCAATGAAAAATGCGCAAATAATATGATTTAATTGATAAAAGAAAATTTTTCCTTTTTGTTCATCAATATTCACCAATTTTTCATAAAATAAGTGACACAAAATGATACGTTCACTTTTTAAAAAAATTCATAATGTCTGAAAAAGTCGTTCACAAAATCTGAAATAATTCATGTAAGTTTAAATTTTGAAGCTTATCAAAAAAGTCAATTACACCATGTTCATCAGATCACTTCTTCATGGTGATCTGAAAACTCGAAAATGGCTTAAAATCGGGAAAATTTTCGAAAAAAATTCCTAGGGGTTTGAAAAATTTTTTCTTGAAAAAATTATTAAGCCCATCTGAAAGAGCACAAAATTTTCTATAAAATAGCCTTTGGTTGGTGTCTCTACGACACGCCTCCGTTGATTCACAATTGATTGAATATTGACTACTCAAAAAATGGTCAATTTTAAGACATTTTTCGTTCATTTTTGCAATATCCGTTTTTAACCAAAGTAGCATCAACGGAGGCGTGTCGTAGAGACACCAACCAAAGGCTATTTTATAGAAAATTTTGTGCTCTTTCAGATGGGCTTAATAATTTTTTCAAGAAAAAATTTTTCAAACCCCTAGGAATTTTTTTCGAAAATTTTCCCGATTTTAAGCCATTTTCGAGTTTTCAGATCACCATGAAGAAGTGATCTGATGAACATGGTGTAATTGACTTTTTTGATAAGCTTCAAAATTTAAACTTACATGAATTATTTCAGATTTTGTGAACGACTTTTTCAGACATTATGAATTTTTTTAAAAAGTGAACGTATCATTTTGTGTCACTTATTTTATGAAAAATTGGTGAATATTGATGAACAAAAAGGAAAAATTTTCTTTTATCAATTAAATCATATTATTTGCGCATTTTTCATTGCTTTGCCCAATTTCAAACAATTTCGTCAATTTTGAAATTATAAAAACTCAAATTCGGGGGTGAACGTATCATTTTGTGTCACACTGTAATACATATTTTGTATTATCAAATTTTTGTTTTAGGGTCCACTTTTTTTTATTGCATTTTTATTATTTTCAAAAAGAAAAGTAGTGGCAAAAAATTGTTAAAATCCCATAATGGTAGGCGGTTACTATTTTGTGGTTAAAACACAATTTACTGGTTCTTTTTTTAAAGCGTCATAGAACTAACTTTATGTTGTAATATTCGATGACATCTATATAAATGGGTTTGATTTGAAACAAATTTTTTGGGTTTTAAATTTTCATATTTTTTCAAATTACTAAGTCAAATATTATGACGAAAAAGTTTCAAATTGTTAAACAATGGTGAAAAAAGGTTGCAAAACCGTAAAAAAAACAAAATTCCAAAAATAAAGAAAATTATACAAAATTGAATTAAAAAATTCTCAAGATTCATAAAATTAAATAAAATTATTTCCTATGTGCGTTCATATATTTCAATTGATTTTTTAAATTTTTTTCTTGACGAAAATCGGTCGACTTTTTAATAGGCTTGTTTTCTGTCCAGATCACAAAATTTTAATTATTATTTATTTGAAAAATGATATCTTTTGTAAAATTTAAGAACCATGTATGCCAGGGGTGTGATTTGTCTGAGAAAAGACGAGAGGGAGAGTTTTTCGAGAGACGAGAGTCACCAAAAAGACGAGAGCGAGAGTTTGGCGAGAGTCCCAAATAAATTGACATAACAAATGAAAAGGAACGCAAAAATTTTTAATGAAGAAAATTAGTTAAGTGAAAAAATGGTGTCGTTATAAATTTAAAAAAAAACTCAACTATGAACAAAGCAGCTTGTTGATCCGTTCGCACAATTCAAATTTTACTCTTTTGTCTTCAATTGAATTCGATTTTGTAATTTTTTAAAATTTATTTTTTATTTTTTTGAGTGACTCCTCAATAATATTTTTCCTGTGTTTTTTAATATTAAATTTCATTAATTTTTGATAATTTTTTGACATATCCATAATGTCAAATTATAGTTAGTTTGTAATAATAGGAACTTGATTTTTGTGTCTTTTTTATAAGTTTCTTATGCTATTTTTTGCACTTTTTCTTATTTTCGGTTGCTTTAAGAGGTATTTTATGAATTTCTAATTTTTCATGCTTTTAGAAGTATTTATGCTAATATTTTATTTGTTATAACGTGAGCCAACGCCAATTATGTTTCCATCCTAGTTAATTCGTAGTTAAAATGCATTTATTTTATGTGATTCTAATTGCATTTACAAATTCTAATTTATTAACTAACAAATAAGATTTTAATTTTCTTGACCTGACACATCTCTACCAAACATATCCACAAAACACTGATCTGGTTAAATTAATTTCAATGAATTTTTGTTCTATGAACTATATAAGGTTAAATAATATTTTCTATTATTTTTTTTTGAAAGTATATTTGTATATTTTTCATTTATTTTGATTATATGTATTCAAATTTATTTTTCTCAATTTATTATATGGGTTTTTAATAAGAACCAATTAGACAGACATTCTAATAAACACAATGAAAAAATAAATTAGCTTTTTTAATTTGCTTGCTTATTTGTTAGGAAAAAATTGGGTCTGCTTGAATGATTCATTGTCATTAAAATTTAAAGTCTTAATTTTGCTAAATAACTTTAATTTTGATTTGTTGTCTTGGAAATTGAATAATTAATGATCATGTTTTTTGGTAGAAGCAGAATTGTCGGCGTATCCGGTGGTAGATGATAAATTGTTGGGACAACGGTTGATGAACGAATTAATGGAATGCCTTATATGTAATTATGTTTTAGCTTTGTTAATTTTAGTAAACATTCTCCAATATCTCTTTTGAAGTAAGGAATTCTAAATACATTTTTGATAAAATTTCAATTTAATGTTTTTTATTATTGTTATTATGTCATGTAAAAGAACCTCCTCTATATATATATAATTATCTCTTTTTTTGGGTAACAAATTTCAAAATATTTTATTTGTATATATTCATTTATATTTTAAGGACTAAACAATTTTACACTTTGTATGAGTAAATATGAAAGATTTCAAATTATTCATTATTTCAATAAATTTATTTAAATTTTTAATTAATTATAATTTTATTCCAGTTTATTGAATGGCTTCAAAAGACAAAATTATTTCGACAAGTGTTTAAATTTTCTTTCCCTTATGTTTATGTCTAAATGAATTTTAACTTTTCAAGTGATTTGTTTTTGATGGTTTTCATTTTTTAAAATTAAATTACTCGGAGATATGATTTTCATCATTTGATATTAAATTTTTCGTCTTATTTCTAACAAGAAAGCAAAATTGGAAGCACAAAAACACTTTTAGATTATATGAAAATAAATGTTTTGTTTTATAAAACTTAGTTAAAATTAACATTAAAACCTTTATTAAAATCAATCATTTTAAAATATTATATAATACTTCTTAACGAAAAAATAAATAAACTAAATATTAAATAAATGATTTGATTAAATTACTATAAAGCAAAATAAGTACTATATTATATTTACCAATTAAATCAATTAAAGCTGCTCCAGATCTCGGAGCTGAGATAAGACTGGTATGCGTTAAAATATTGGTCTAAGGAAAAATTAATTTTAAAATATTATTTTTATTTATTGTAGTATTGTAAAGTCATTCTTTTTTTCCACTTTAATTTATGAATAATGATGTTTATTTTACGAATAAAAAAAATAATAAATCAATTTTTGTTTATTCAACAGTTCTCATTTATCTTCTTCTATAAATTATTAATTATTCAATTTATTTGGTTTTTATTATAATTTTCAGTGTTAACTTTGAACACAGAAAAATATAATGTAATATATGATTATTTTACATTTAAAAAAAAGCCAACTATTGCAGAATTAAAGGAATATCAAAGCACTTTTATAATTTATAAATTTTTGAAATATTTTGTCAACAAAATTGCGTTTAATTTAAGTTTTTTGTCATTTTTATAATGAAACTTTAAATATATTATCAATGGAATTTTAACCAATTTTAATTATCTCATGCTGTTCAAAACATGCTCCGATAAATAGCCACAACTAAATCCAGTTGAAAATTAATCGTTAGAGTTTATGGTTACTATAAATATTATGATGTTTTTATTTAAAAATTATTTTCAAATATTTTTAAAAATTTTATATTAATATTCAAACATAAGCATCACTCTATATATCCACAATATAAAAGTTTTTTATATTTAGGATTTAAAAATTTAATGAAAAAACTTAATTTCTGCCTTATTCTTTATTACTTTTATTTTTTATTTTTTTCTTCTTATTTTTCGTTGGATTTATGTAAAACATGCACGAGCTCTATCTTTAAACAGATTCTATTCTTTCGTCAATGTCTTTTTGAAATTAGAGATCCAGACTTCATTTGCATATTCTAATATAGGTCTGATGTTGGTTTATAAGCTGATATCATTCATTTTAAATCTCTTGATGTAATTATTTTTAGAATTTGAGAGCTTCTTAAGAAGGCAGTTTTAATAACTGAAAAATTAAATTTTTGGTCTATTAAAATCCTTAATCTTGAACACAATTACTTTCTAAGACTTTTCCTCCACGGAGGTAATACTCTTTCTTTAAATTATTTTGGCAAATACAAAATGTAAAGTAAACCTTTATTGGTATTTTTAATTTAAATAGTTCAATATATTTTCAAAATGTCTTTTTATCTCTATTATTATTTTTTCTCTTATTCCCTTTTTAACCATTTTTTTTGTTTTTTATCGTCATTAATGAAAGTGAAGCTTTATAATAGACACATTAATAACTAAATTTATTTTCTATTATTTTTATTAAATATATTTGATTATATGCACAATGTTAACATAAAATCACATAGTTGTACATTTGATGTTTTTCATCAAAAGAACAAAATGTTAATGGAACCGGAAGACACTCATTGATTATATTTTACTTTAATAGACAAATTATTTTATTAGAGATTAATTTATAAAAATGAATAATTGCTAAATTATTTGAGAGGAGAATTAAGTAGTATTAAAATGAAAAAGATTAAATGTTTAGTAAAAATAAATTCTCGAATTCCATTTAAAGTTTTACAAATTTTTTACTTCTTGTTCCACAGAGCAATCACGTGCTCGGCTTAGTCTAAGGCGTTAAATTTTTTGTTTTAAATTAAATGAAAATGTTAAAACAATCTGAATTTTCAAAATGATAGTTATATAAGTTTTCTTTTGTTAATTAAGTTTTTAGTTGATAATAAATATTTCTTTTTACACATTGAATCTTTTCATTTTCTTTGTAATTCATTGTTTTAAAAACAATGATTTAATTGTCAATACTTTGCATATTTTGTTATTTTGGCGGATGAAAAGCTGAAAAATTATCAACGATTCATTTAAATTTTTAATGATAGTTTTTGTTAAAAATTAAATTAAGAAGACCTTAAGTTTTCTGCACCCGAATCCAAGATTATTTAAAATGAGAGTTCCATTCTAATTTTATTTTTAATTGTATATTTTATTTTATTTTAATTATCATATTTTGTTTTTAAATATTTTACAATCATTTTCATGTTAATATATTGTATAAATTGTTTTGGATAATGAATTCAAAATGTTTTTTATTTGAGCGTTTGATCATTAGACAAATTTTTACTCTTGTTAATTTTTTTTAAATTCAAGTATGTATTAATTTTTTGGTTATTTTTAAAAAGCAATTTTACAAAATAATAAATGAATTTTTTAAATAATTAAACTATACCTTTGTAGTTAGATTGAATGAAACTAAAATATGGAAATTATTAAACCGTTTTATTTTAATTTTTAGAAATTATGAACAAGAAAAATCATTCTAGATTTAGATTTGAAACATATTTATTCATTATGCTTGTTATATTCCTAAATATTATTATATAATTTATTTTATTATATACTTTACTATAAATTTTTACATGTTTTTTCATTCGTCAATGGTAAAAAATGGTAATATTATTGGTACTTTATATTTCTATTTATTCATTAACATATTGTATCTTTTTTTAATCTCGTTCCCATAGTGGCATGTGCAATATGTGTTGAATCATTTGTTGATTATAATATAATTATTGTGCATAATTATTATTAAGATTTTTAAAATGACACAAGTATTTATAATTTGATTTTTTCTATTAAATCAATTATTTTAAATACGATAAATAAAGCTCACATAACTTTTTCAAGGAAGGTAGCTTTTAATATATTTTTAAATTAACTTCGTGTGAACCGTGCGATTCATAATTTTTGCTAAACTTTCTTAAGGATTTGATTATTTATTGGAATAAATTTATTGTTTTGAACTTAAGGGAAAATAATTATTGCATTTTTATATAATAATTGACCAATCTGGTTATATAATTCTAATAAACTCATTTATTTTTTATATTCACTTTATCATTTTCTTTTGTTACAATATTTTTAACAAATCCCGAGTAAGGCAGAATGATTATCCGCTAAATATTGAAAAGAATGAAACTGATTAGAAATAATCGTATTAAAACAAAAATTAATCGTTTTTTAAAGCGCAAAGAGAAAAATCCCGCGGTCTTTTATCGCGCATCGCGGGCGGGCTCAATTTGCCGCGGTCGCCGATAACGTAAAAAATTGCAGCGAATCGCTTACCGCGGTCGCGCATTTATAAAATTTTCAAATTTTTTAAACCATTTTTTAAATCCCGGTGCATACAAATTTGGGAACATGACTAAATGGGTCAATGGCAACTCGTACAAAGGCAACTCGTACAATTTTTAATGGGTGTGGCCATAACTTTTTTTTAAATCAACCAAATTCTTCAAACTCGATATCATTCGAATGCTCTCCAAGTTTAGAAGCGATCATTAAGCAGAAGCTAAGAGATTAAGCATCTCACAAAAAAGTTATAATTTCAAGAACATTAAAAATCCACAAAAGCAGACTTATTGGCAATTTATAAATCATAACTTTTTTGTGAGATGCTTAATCTCTTAGCTTCTGCTTAATGATCGCTTCTAAACTTGGAGAGCATTCGGATGATATCAAGTTTGAAGAATTTGATTGATTTTAAAAAAAGTTATGGCCACACACATTAAAAATTGTACGAGTTGCCTTTGTACGCGTTGCCCTGACACCGACTAAATGGGGGGGGGGGGGGGGGGGAATTTGCGAATGGGTTCCATTTTGGGAAGGTCCCCAGGTGTCCGTGGGATTTCTGAATGAAACTTGGTGGGTGGATAGAGCACCCATGGGTTCTTAAGAAAAATGTTTTTATTTTCTGCCAAATAAGTACGAGTGCCGAGTTATGACGTGCCAAACTTTTTAACTTTTTATAAAAGAAAGAAATAATTATTTTATTATTTCAAAAGCTACTGTTGGTGTAGAGGTAGTGTGTTAGTCAAAATTTTTTTGGGTCTAAGGATCGAATCCTCTACATGCTAATACATTTTACAATATTTATTTTTGCTTTTTATGCAAAGTTAATTATTAAAAATATTTTTAATAAAACAAAATCTTTATTTTAATTTTATTCAATTAAAATTTAAAAAATAAATTAAACATAAAGGAACTAAAATCATGTCGATTTGAAATAATTTTTTTGTCTAATTTTTTATTGAGATATTTTATGTATAAAAATGAATTTAAAAAAAATTATAATAAAGTCTTCTATTATAAAAATTTTTTGATAATTTACTTGGCAAAAAAACAAAAAAAAAAATGTTTGGATGCAGGGGAACCGAACCTTGGGCTTAAAAAAAGTGACTGGCGCACTACCTCTGCACCACCGGAGGACGTTACTAAATAAAATAATACTTCCATTTGCTTATTCATTAAAAACTTTGGCACGTCATAACTCGGCACTCGTACTTATTTGGCAGAAAATAAAAACATTTTTCTTAAGAACAAATGGGTGCTCTATCCACCCACCAAGTTTCATTTGGAAATCCCACGGACACTGGGGACCTTCCTTTGTGAGTGCAAAGAAAGGTATTACTAAGAGATGTGAGAAACTTAGAGAGAATTGGAGAGAGAGACGGGAGGAGAGAGAAAGACAGAAAGAGAGAGAGAGAGAGAGGAGAAGATGAGAGAGAGAGGAGAGAGAAAGACCGAAGGAGAGAGAAAGATAGAGGAGAAGATGAGAGAGAGAGGAGAGAGAAAGACCGAAAGAGAGAGGAGAGAGATGAGAGACAAGGAGAGAGTACTAAGAACAATTAAATTCACAACAAAATCCCCAAAAATATATTCGATCAGCGGAACATAATTTGACCTAAGCTAAAATGTGCTATAGACCTGAAGACGTTAGGCTTATTCCATTATTTTAATTAAATGCTCCGCAAAAAAATATTTTGCATTCACCTATATCTTTCTCATCCTGTACTGTACATAGCAATGGAGTTAATTATTTTAACTGAAACAGGAATTTTGGTCTTCAAAAAATAATAATTTTATTAATTGCACAAACTATCAAGTTTCTCATCTTCCTCGTCTAAACAAATGGCAATATACGGATGTGCCACCGGCTAAATGTATTATGGTGTTTTATTAAATTTAATAAAATCGAAAGGGTACTGAATAATATTGATTTGTTTGTTTATTATAGATAATAGAATTAAAAATTGCACTTACCACTCTTATGATCAAAAATACGATATATCCAAGGATGATAACATATCTACTATTACCAACAAAAAAATTAATTATTGTTAACATCATCGTTTACTAATCGCTTAATTCTATCGTTAAATATTTTTAAAAGATAAAAAAACAAACTTACCAATTATTTTTATATTTTGAGTGATTTTCGAATTTTAAGATTATGTAATTATATCAAAAACAATGTATTATTTCAAATCATAAAGAAAGCAATGCAAATTTTTAATCGAATAGCTTCTAAATGCCGAAATATCTTAAATATTAAAAAAAATTCTACAAAAAATTTATTTCATAAATATTAATTATTTTCATTTATTCTACCAATTTTCTAGGTAGTTTAAACATTGTTTTGCCTATTTATTTAAAATATCAGTGCAAATTTTAATAAGTTTATGGTAGAAAGTTGGTGGTAAAGTAAAAGAAGATGGTTGGCGGTTAAAAAATAGTGGTTGCTGGTTGCTCCAGCAGAAAATTTACCATCTTCTTTTGCTACCGTTTTTCACATGGTTGGTGGTTATTTGACCAGGTCAAATGACCATGGTTAAATGACCTGGTCAAATAACCACCTTCTTTGACTACGGCCCCTGACTGATAAGGTTATTGCTGGGGACAATATTTGGCTAAGAAAATTGTTTAATAAATATAAATTTAAGCCGCACGAAATCGAATAAAGAATGCTGGAAACTAAGTATTCGAAGAAAAGAAATAAATAAAAATCAGACTTCCAATTTAGGGAAGAATAATTAAAAAATCTATAGTGTAAATAAAAATAAAAATAATCAAATAAATGTGAAATATATGCAAGTGGAGTAATGAGAAAACGGCAGAAAATAGAATTTATGAAAGGAGTAATAGTGATAATTTTTATAAAAACAAGCAAATATTTTTATAAATATTCAAAATATTCTTACTGAAGTTTAAATAATTAATTAGACATAAAAAACATAAAATTTTATTTATTTTAATTTTATTTACAAGTAGATAAAAATTAATGTTTTAAATATATTGTAATAAAAAATTTAAAAACCAAATAAAATAAAATTTACTAATTAGATAAATAATAACGAAAAATATTTTACACAAAAAATAACAGTTAAAATACAAGATAGAATGGTATTTGGTATTCCCCGTTTTGCCACAAAACGACGAAAAGCCAATAGGAATGTTACTATTTTATATTAATGAACTAAATAATTCAAGAAAATGAATTGTCAATGGAGAAGAGCTCTTAAATTTTAAATTTGCTATTGCAATTGTCTGCAATTAAAATAAAATTTGTAAAAATGCAATAAATGATTGATTAATATAATAGATATACAAAATTGTTATTAAATTTTGCTATGAAATTTTAGAATAACCATAATTTATGTTTTGTAATAACATAAAGAACAGGTAGAAAAATTTGTAACTTGCGGGAAACGTAGTTTTAAGAAGCATTTTTAATAAAATTACAAAATATTCCTCATAAAACTTAAATTCAACAGATAAATTTTATAAAACATATATATGTGCCAAAAAAAACCCCCAAAATATGTGCTAAAACGCAAAAAAAGGCCAAAATATGTGCCAAAAAGATAATAATATTATAAATAAAAAAAAACTAACATTCTTATTAATGATCTACCCTTTTGAAGTTAAAATCCCACTTACACACGTCCGTTCACATTCAGACGTGCATCACTCGTTGCACCTTTACGAGACGAGCTCACAAATGATAATAAATATATTTTTATTATTTAAGGCAAATAAATCGTGGCTTTGTATTTTATTCCATGAAAAAATATTAAACAATGCAATTCTTCTGCTGAATTAATATTAATTGGAATGAATAAAAAAGGAATGAACAAAATATCTAATTAAAAATTGAAAATGTACGAAATTCTTAGGAATTATATATACTAAAAAACAATATTTAAATTTTTATTAAATAAAATAAAAAATATATATTTCAAGAAATTTATTATGAAATATTAAAATTATTTGATTTAATAATTAAGAAATAAAATAAAAGAAACTAAAAAAATTTAGCCGCAGCTATTATTAGATAATGTAATTTATATGTTTTGGCAAATAGATTTAATAAAGTAAATGTTATTAAAGGTATTCTGAAATAAAATTGGAAAATACGACTAATGAAATTCTTACAGCACTAAAAAAATGCAACTGAAAAATGATAAAGTAACAAATTAACAAAATAAAAATTTTTATATTTGGAGAATGAGAACTAAACTTATTTGTTTATTAAACATGGATGTGTTACTAAGAAATAATATGCCAATTATTTCATCGCTAAATTTTTAAAACAAGCTCGAACTAAGCTAAAGAAAAATAATGTCATATAATAGATCCCATATTATTAGAAGGTTCGATGTTGTACTGAATTACGAACTGAATTTCATAATTAATAAAATAGAAAAACAAAAAATTCCGGCTCATTAATCAAGAATTTGAGTTCTATGCAAAAGTCGTAAAGTAATTTAATATTAATTAAGAGTACTCAGCAATTATATTTTAAATTATAAAAGTTAAAAAATCTAATCCATTACGAATATTAATTACAATTAATATATGATCAGAATATAAATAAAAAAATTCGGCAATGTGAAAATTTTACAAGTCGTAGTCATTAGTTAATTGCCTTTCAACATAAATTTAATGAAAAATAATTCAAAAAATATTATGTGCAATTGAAACAATCATGTGACGAAATACTTATGAAGCAGTAAAAAATAACTGAAATATTGGACTATCAATAACATAAAACATGAAAATAAAAATGATTAATCTTTGAAAGAATTCTAATTTTAAAAGAATAAAAATTAAACAGTTATTAATATTGGTGGATATTTACAACAATAACCGTTCTTCAGTATTATTTATCAATTTTCTGTTATAATCGAAGTAGAATAATTTAAATAAACAAAACATTAATTTTAAATAATGAGCAATGACTGAAAATAATTAAATAGGATAAAGCCATATAATATTGTATGGATTTGACTGTCTTCAAAAAATGGATGCAATAGCAAAAGATAGCGGAACACGAAATTGCTCACCTCATAGTAAACAAGAGTTAATTAAAAATGTAAATCTATTTTTGTCGTCACAAAACATTAAATTAACATTTAAAAAGAATATTTGAGTATTGCGAAAACTTAATTTTATTATTAAATTTTTTGAAAAACGGTAAAATTTTGGAGATTTGGTATAGAAAAACCCGAAAATTAATAATAAAAATTATCAAGAGAGTGAAGGTGATTTAATTAAAAAAAAATTACTTCTCCATAAAACTAATTTTAAAAACAGAAAAGATTTCGTGTTAAAATTAAATAAATAAATAAAACAAACAATAAGCATTAAATTTTCCGAGAATATTCAATAAATTTCAAATTTAAATAACTAAATTTTGTTAATAAATTTCATAAATTTTCCAAAAATTTCCCCAGCGGCAACTCTCCGTACCAGGGATGGGCCTAGGTTTCGCTTTTCGCATTTCGTCTTTTTGGCGTTTCCATTTGGCGTTTCGCATTTCGCTTCTTGGCGCGAAATGCGAAATTTACACCCCTAAGAATGAATATATTTGAAAATCTAAATTTTTAAAACGAATGCTTCAGCTTATTATTATTTTGGGCTGCAGGATTAATATTTTTTGCTCACTTGTATGACCTAATACGCACGAAAAACGAGTTTTTAACGTGGTTTGAAGCTTCTATCTTCAACTTTTTGGTGCATTTTTTTGCCTTTTTTTTTACGATTTTCATGCCATATGCCCGGCACGTAATTTGGTCCCTTTTTTGACCTTTGTGCCTTTTTTCATGCCTTTTTCCGTATTTTTTTTTTGAAAAAAATACTAAATGTTTTGAGAATTTTCAACTTTTCCTATCATATTTTATTGCAATTTCCAAAAAAATTTCCGGCGGCGTCTGCCGCCACCGCAGAACCCTCATTTTAGCTTGATTTTTGAAATTTTAACCACCAAATGGGTAGAATTTGTCATTTTGATCTGAGAAAAAGATCAAACCGAAAATGCAGAGATTTTGTTTGTTTTTTTTTGCATCACAACCTCAAAATCTATGATTTTGACTATTAGTAAAATTTTTGAAAAAAAATTTCGCTTTTTGCATTTCGCATTTTCGCATATTTTGGCTTTTCGCATTTCGCTTTTTTTTCATTTCGCATTTTTCAATTTCGCAAATTTCGCTTTTTATTTTTCAATTTGGCCCATCCCTGATCCGTACCCTATTGTACCATATTTTTTGAAAATTAATCCCAAAATGGCTAAAGTTGATTTGTTTGGAGCGAAACCGCTACAATCCTTAACCCCCGCGCCTAATTTTTGAAAAATAGAACGAAGAAAGTCTCCTTTTCGTGCCTAAAAATCGGGCCCTACTGATCACATAAAATAATTTGATAAAGATACGAATTAATATATTATATGTCGCTGATGAATAAAGAAAAAGAGGGATCATCTCGTAAAATAAAAAAATTTCTCCAAATTATTTCATCATTTTTTTTATAAATCTTCATAATTAAAAGTATATTAACAAAAACCAAAATAGGAAATTAAGCAATGTAGCGAGAAAATGAATACGAAATCACAGTCTTTCGGAGTGTGCTCACTTGCGTGACGAGTCGTTAAAAAAAGATGCAATAAAGGTTATTACATAAAACAAAAGTGCAATATTTAAAAATACAGTAGTTCGCATTAAAAATACAGTACTTCTCGTAACAAAGATTAATTTTATATTTTATAAAGCGTGGAATACAATACTCACTCATTCTATTCAAATTAAAAAAGATATACAAACAATAAACAACTAATACGAAATAATGTGAATTAGTAAACAAATACTAAAACACATATTAAATGATGAAGATTTACGATTTGAAAAAACTGTTACATTAATAATTCTGAAAACTTGAATAAAATTAAAAAATATATAAATTTCTTCATTATAATTAAAAAAAGAAGACAATGTATACAATAAATCCATTTGATAAAAATATTACTTTAATAAATAGTAACCCAGAAAAACTTAGACAGGTTCTTCAAAAAATGCTATTTATGTAAAAAAAAGAATCCACCCGCGATTAAGGCAATCAATATATGTTCTTAATAAAGAGGCATAAGGAAATAGAGGCGAAAATATATTTTAAAAAATAAAATTATAAAAGTCACTTTTTTAAAATTAACTGGCACTGCGGTTTTATATGCACAAATAAAACTATGTATTATTTAATTAATTTTTAACAATAGTCATATTTATTAATTAAATTTACATTTTTTCGTTAGCTCCATAAAATACAATTTAAAATGTATGCTAATTATAATGATTTTATAATAATCTTTCTAATAAAAAAAGATAAAAATTAATTTTAAAATTTCTAAGATTGCAAAAAAATAGATTTTATATTTTTAAGTAAACTATTTTTCAAATTTATTATATTAGTATTAAATTTTTAAAAATTGTTGTAATTCGCAAACTTTTCGCTTACTTTACACTGAAGTTAAAAGCCAAATTTTAAGAAAATATGAAATAATACTTTTGTCTTATGAAAAAAAACAAATTTGCATTATCATTTGCACTCATTTTAAAACTTGTTCATAAAATCAAAGAAGTTGACAAATATGAATTGGCATAATCGACTAGAAAGAAAAAGCTGCCTCAACAGAATTATTGGCAGCTTACTCCTACGGGAAAAGCTAACCTTAGACAATATGATGATCATTTAATGCTCAAAATAATATTTTGATTCTTAAAAAGTAAAATAAATTATAACAAAAATATATAAAAACTTTTCAACGATTTTATTTTTAAAAGTTTTACTGAAAGATTGCATTTAATAAATTGAGAAAAATTGAATTTAATTTAAAGAATAAAATTTTCAAATATTAATTAAGAAAAATGAGCAACGAAATAGAAACAAGTATTTAAAAAAATGTCCAGCGGTTTAATACAACCAGAATGTAAGGAATTCAAGAGAAGTAAAAAGCAACAAAAAATAATCTAAACAAATATTAAAACGAGTTTTACAATTTTCTTAATGAAACAAAGAAAAGAAAAATTTAAATTTTTTATTCATTATGTTGTTTAAATATACCTAACACAAATTCATTTGATTTTTATTTTTTCATAGAAATATAAAAAAAACCAAAAAATTTTTTTAATAATTATTTTGTCACAGCATAATATTTATTAGGAAAATATGTTTGTGGTTAAAGTCGTGACCGGAAAATGTGTAAGTAGAAAAGGCGTCAGTTGAAAATGCATCGGTGAATTCTGAATTCCGAACCCCGGAATGAACAAAAAGTTAAATTCAAATTTCGCAATAAACATTTTTAGTTACATTTATTTTTCATTACCTAAAGAAAGCTCAAAATTTTTTTTAATAAATAAACTTTCTTCTTTAATAATAAAAGCTTATAAAAAAATTTCTATAATTTTTACAATATCAAAATAATAACTTTCGGAGAATTAAACTCTATATTCCTTTAAAAATAGTAATAAAGAACGCAATTGTAATTAAATTTATTTTAACGAACAATAATTGAGAAAACACGAATCATGGGAACAGAATAAATTTTGGCCATCATGAATGATGCTTAAAAATATGAAATTATTTTTGAGCAAGCACTAATTATTTGTAAATAAATAATGAATTCAAAAAGACACAATTAATTAATGAACATGAATGATATTTTGGAACTAACTATCCATTAATAAGATCAAAATTAAACTATTTAAAAAATGAATTAACAAATTTTAAATTTATAACTGAAAATATGTAATTTTTGGAGAATGAAATTTGATTAATAATTCATAAAAATAAATGATTATTATAAAAAATATATAAAAAAAATTTAAAATTATTAAATTGAAAATAAAGAAAGAGTAAATTAAGAAAAAATTGAGATATAAAAACATAATGAAAACATTTTAATAATAAAAATGAATTATTCGAGGTCCGAGTCTGATTCTCAGTGAATTGTACAGCTCCAACTTCGTGCATGCAGTTGAAGCAGTACAAGCTCAGATATTATGTCAGCTAAACAGATCTAAACGATTCGGAAAAACATCGTTTTTATTAAATGTCTTCCTTTTTGGCCATAAAAAATTCGAGAAAATGAATTAAGCTAAAAAAATTGATTGAGAATAAAAAAAAACTGTAAATTCAAATCAATTCAAGGAAAGAAATTTCACAAAAATAAAAATAAAATTTTAGTGAAATTTTTATTTTGAGCCCGGCGAGAATATTAATCAATTAGGGTTTATTTGAAAGAGAAAAAAAACTTAAAAGATAGTGAAATATAAAACGGCATATATGTAATAAATAGGGACCCGATCTAGTGAAAAACTTTTTTTGCTCAATTGTTTTGAAGAAAGAAGCTCAAAAAACGCATTTCTGCGTTAAAATTTTTCATTTGGACGTCATTTTCGTCACTAGAAATCACTATTTTAGCGTTTCGTCACTCAAAATAGTGAAAATTCACTTTTTTGGCTTTTTGTCATTATTTTTTCACTTTTTCGACATTTTTTGGGAAAATTTCTCAACAAAAATGCAATAAAACGAAAAATACACCCATAAGAATCGACCTAAAAAATTTTCAGAAAATACACCCCTAAGAATAGACCGAAAATTTTTTATGGAAAATTTTCTCAAAAATTCATTCACCAAATTTTTTTTCTTGACAAACAATATTTGCCATGAAAATATTAGAAAGGAAATTTACTTCATTTGCAACTGCAATCAGTGAATAAAATAATTTTTGCTCAATTTTTGGCTGAAAATTATGTCATTATTTGTCACTTTTTCGGACTTTTTTTTCACTATTTTGGCACTTTTTCGTCACTATTTTAGTTAACTATTTTGGGATTTTTCGTCACTAAAAGTCGGGACCCTAGTAATAAATGCAAATTTCAAAATATAAAATTTTTAAAATTATCGAGGAAATTTGTTATAGGAAAAGGAATTGGTCGGCAACAATTTCAACTATTTAAAATTTATTAAAAACAAAAATAAACAAATATTTCAATAAACCTAATTAATTAATGTGTTTATTTTAACATTTAAAATCTCAATAAAACTTACACTTTTTGTTTTCCTCATTTATTAATATATTTAATGTTGGAAAATAGATAAATTGAGCTATAAATATTTTTATAGAAAATATATGGATAGTTAGTTAGTTTATATGTGAATAATTCTAAATAAGCTCATTTTAGTTAAATATTTTTATTTATAATTCAAATAATTATTTTGAGTTATAGTCACTAATTTTCCTGAATACATTTTAATTTCTTCCAATTCACATATTTTTCTTTTATGTCATATATAATATTTTAATAAAAAAGATAAAAATTAATTTTAAAATTTCTAAGATTGCAAAAAAATAGATTTTATATTTTTAAGTAATCTATTTTTCAAATTTATTATATTAGTATTAAATTTAAAAAAATTGATGTAATTCGCAAACTTTTCGCTTACTTTACACTGAAGTTAAAAGCCAAATTTTAAGAAAATATGAAATAATACTTTCGTCTTATAAAAAAACAAATTTGCATTATCATTTGCACTCATTTTAAAACTTGTTCATAAAATCAAAGAAGTTGACAAATATGAATTGGCATAATCGACTAGAAAGAAAAAGCGGCCTCAACAGAATTATTGGCAGCTTACTCCTACGGGAAAAGCTAACCTTAGACAATATGATGATCATTTAATGCTCAAAATAATATTTTGATTCTTAAAAAGTAAAATAAATTATAACAAAAATATATAAAAACTTTTCAACGATTTTATTTTTAAAAGTTTTACTGAAAGATTGCATTTAATAAATTGAGAAAAATTGAATTTAATTTAAAGAATAAAATTTTCAAATATTAATTAAGAAAATGAGCAACGAAATAGAAACAAGTATTTAAAAAATGTCCAGCGGTTTAATACAACCAGAATGTAAGGAATTCAAGAGAAGTAAAAAGCAACAAAAAATAATCTAAACAAATATTAAAACGAGTTTTACAATTTTCTTAATGAAACAAAGAAAAGAAAAATTTAAATTTTTTATTCATTATGTTGTTTAAATATACCTAACACAAATTCATTTGATTTTTATTTTTTCATAGAAATATAAAAAAAACCAAAAAATTTTTTTAATAATTATTTTGTCACAGCATAATATTTATTAGGAAAATATGTTTGTGGTTAAAGTCGTGACCGGAAAATGTGTAAGTAGAAAAGGCGTCAGTTGAAAATGCATCGGTGAGTTCTGAATTCCGAACCCCGGAATGAACAAAAAGTTAAATTCAAATTTCGCAATAAACATTTTTAGTTACATTTATTTTTCATTACCTAAAGAAAGCTCAAAATTTTTTTTTAATAATAAACTTTCTTCTTTAATAATAAAAGCTTATAAAAAAATTTCTATAATTTTTACAATATCAAAATAATAACTTTCGGAGAATTAAACTCTATATTCCTTTAAAAATAGTAATAAAGAACGCAATTGTAATTAAATTTATTTTAACGAACAATAATTGAGAAAACACGAATCATGGGAACAGAATAAATTTTGGCCATCATGAATGATGCTTAAAAATATGAAATTATTTTTGAGCAAGCACTAATTATTTGTAAATAAATAATGAATTCAAAAAGACACAATTAATTAATGAACATGAATGATATTTTGGAACTAACTATCCATTAATAAGATCAAAATTAAACTATTTAAACAATGAATTAACAAATTTTAAATTTATAACTGAAAATATGTAATTTTTGGAGAATGAAATTTGATTAATAATTCATAAAAATAAATGATTATTATAAAAAATATATAAATAAAATTTAAAATTATTAAATTGAAAATAAAGAAAGAGTAAATTAAGAAAAAATTGAGATATAAAAACATAATGAAAACATTTTAATACCTAAAATGAATTATTCGAGGTCCGAGTCTGATTCTCAGTGAATTGTACAGCTCCAACTTCGTGCATGCAGTTGAAGCAGTACAAGCTCAGATATTATGTCAGCTAAAGAGATCTAAACGATTGGGAAAAACATCATTTTTATTAAATGTCTTCCTTTTTGGCCATAAAAAATTCGAGAAAATGAATTAAGCTAAAAAAATTGATTGAGAATAATAAAAAACTGTAAATTCAAATCAATTCAAGGAAAGAAATTTCACAAAAATAAAAATAAAATTTTATGCAAAATAATCAATATTGTTTTGAAGAAAGGAGCTCAAAAAACGCATTTCTGCGTTAAAATTTTTTCATTTGGACGTCATTTTTCGTCACTAGAAATCACTATTTTAGCGTTTCGTCACTCAAAATAGTGAAAATTCACTTTTTTGGCTTTTTGTCACTATTTTTTCACTTTTTCTACATTTTTTGGGAAAATTTCTCAACAAAAATGCAATAAAACGAAAAATACACCCCTAAGAATCGACCTAAAAAAATTTTCAGAAAATACACCCCTAAGAATCGACCGAAAATTTTTTATGGAAAATTTTCTCAAAAATTCATTCACCAAATTTTTTTTCTTGACAAATTTTTGGTTTAAAAATGTCAATATTTGCCAAGAAAATATTAGAAAGGAAATTTACTTCATTTGCAAATGCAATCAGTGAATAAAATAATTTTTGCTTAATTTTTGGCTGAAAATTATGTCATTATTCGTCACTTTTTCGGACTTTTTTTTTCACTATTTTGGCACTTTTTCGTCACTATTTTAGTTAACTATTTTGGGATTTTTCGTCACTAAAAGTCGGGACCCTAGTAATAAATGCAAATTTCAAAATATAAAATTTTTAAAATTATCGAGGAAATTTGTTATAGGAAAAGGAATTGGTCGGCAACAATTTCAACTATTTAAAATTTATTAAAAACAAAAATAAACAAATATTTCAATAAACCTAATTAATTAATGTGTTTATTTTAACATTTAAATCTCAATAAAACTTACACTTTTTGTTTTCTCATTTTATTAATATATTTAATGTTGGAAAATAGATAAATTGAGCTATAAATATTTTTATAGAAAATATATGGATAGTTAGTTAGTTTATATGTGAATAATTCTAAATAAGCTCATTTTAGTTAAATATTTTTTATTTATAATTCAAATAATTATTTTGAGTTATAGTCACTAATTTTCCTGAATACATTTTAATTTCTTCCAATTCACATATTTTTCTTTTATGTCATATATAATATTTTTGATATAAAATTTAAAAAATTAATTTAAGATAAATTAATATTTTGCTTTTAGTTTTTTTCATTAGTTATTTTGCTTTAATTTGGTCACCTTGCACTTTTTCGTGCTTCGTCTCAGCACGAATAAATTCTCTCAAATTATAATAGAAAAACAATTAAATAACACAGCCATTGAAACTTATGCGATAACATAAAAAATGAAAATATTAATATAAAAATAATTGAATGAACATATATGTATATTTAATATTTTTTGGTATGCTAAAGCATTATGTTTAAGAAGTTGGAAATAAAATGAAATAATTCAAAGAATAAAAGAAAAATATTAAACTTATGATTGTGTTTTTTTAACCCATATTGGCAATTGTTAGTGCAATGGTGATAACAAGGAAAAATTCGAAGATTTTTACCCATTTAAAAAAAATTGCGACTAAAAAATTAATTAAAATTTATTATTGAAATAAATTTACACATCTATAATTTTACACAAATTTACAATTTTTTCATTTGAACGACTTTTTAAAAATTTTTGCAGTTTCCAAAATCTCACTACCTTTAGCAAACACAAAAACCCAAATAAAGGCCGGTGAAATTAAATGTGAAAATTTGCTGCTGAACAAAATTCAAATTAATGCCTTAAATTATGCTACACTAAAAGGAGGAAAGGTCCACTTTATTTGGAGCATCGAATCAATATGTCAATGCATTGGTCAGCGCCCCCCACCATTTCCATTCTTCATGTAAGTCATGTCGCCTTTTCATACTGTGCACTCATTTCTTGTACAAAATTTTTCTCAGACTATCTGTCTTCCTGCTTCTTACCCATCTGTTTCTTTCTTCTCTCTCTATCTCTCTCTTCTCACAGTTTCACTCTCTCACTTTTGTCTGCACTCTCTTCATTTTCTCTTTCTCTATCTCCCCCATGCACGCGCCGTTCCTCGCTGCTGCGCTGCTGACCACCACCCTCCCCCTTACACACAAATCAATCACCCCCCCCCCTCCCCCCCGCACATTCCATTGGCAAAGCTTTTTTTGGCATGTCAAACAAGTTTGTGCCCCCCTCCCCTCCCCCTCGATACAAAAAGTTTAAAAGAAGAAAGTATTCCCATTCACACTTTTGCCGCCGCCCCCCCCCCAACCTTTACACCCCAAACTTTACCCGTCAGGCACGGGTTCGCGCGGTAAAAACCCGCGCGGCGGCACTGCTTAAAAGGAAGTTGTCATCAAAAAGTGTAAACTAGCTAATAAGGTTATTTTTTTTAATCCGGCCTTTAACGAAAAAATTTCATGATTTTGAAGACTGTTAGCCTTTTTATCAAGGTTTTTTATAATTTCTTTTAAAATAACAATTAATTATTTATTTCATAATTTATTCAATTATTTTAGTGTGAAAAAAACGTAAAAAAACGAAAGAGCCCCTTTAAGAATTGAGCTAATTTTTGAGTTTAATTGCATAACTAGAAATGGAGTTTTTCATGAATCATCATCTTATAAAATTTAGTTTTTCTTGGCAATTATTTAAAATTTATTTGTTGTTATTTAAAAGCTTGCAAATTTCATACTTTCAAATTTTGTATTTTAATTAATTGTTTAATTATTTTCCTATTTTTTCTTAGGACATAGCAAATTATATGAGGCATATATTAATTTGGAAAATGTTTACTCAAGCCAACCTTGCTCGAAGTCGATCCTTATTGAAATGGGGTATTACAATGATAGAGTCTTTTCATGAATCGGAGCACAAAGATATTTTTAATTTTATTAATAATATTGCGCGTTTGCTATTGCATTTTACTTTTTGATATTTATGTATTTGTATTTTATTGTATTATTAGTTTTATAAAATAGATTATTTAAAATAATGATTTTTATTTGTTTTGTTTTTTTCGTTAAACTGTGTGAGAACGTTTTCTCGTGGGTATTTTTGAGGCAAAATATGTCTCAGGAAATTCAAAATTCTCCTGTGCACTAAAGACAATTCCACACTTTTTGGTTATTTGTAGGACAGTATAGTCTCGAAAGGACGCATCGTGAAATGACTCATTCTCGAAAAAAGTCAAATAAAGAAGATTCAAATTTATCCCTCATAAAATAGTTATTATTTCTTCCCCCGCTTTTTTATTTTACGTTTAAAATAATAAGTAATTATTTACATTAATAGGCATTTATTTTAATTGTTTTTTTAATTTTTCAATTACAGTAGTCTAATTTGGCTCACTAAAATTGGTCAAAATAATTTGTAAAATAAAATTTTGGTTCTTTGAATTTAAATTCGTTAATTTATTTATCATTTCTATTTTCCATTATTTGCGTCACTGTCAGCTTATCTGTATTAAATAATGTTTTTGAATTGTTTTAATTGTTTATTATTTAATAATTTTGTAATTTTACATTCTTTTCCAAATTCGTTGATATCTCGGAAAAAATATTTCCAGTCTATGGTGGTTTGTTCAGCGAATTTTTGTCCATATGATAATTCCTCACTTATTGAGTTTTATAAATTTTATTGCTTTTTTACCTATTCAAAAATTATATTTTTGTATTATATTATTTTTCATCTGATAAAATATTGGTAAATAAATAATTGATCTTTTTTATTTTATTCTAATTTCCATCCTCCGTTTTTATTCCATTTTTGTGCATGATTTGACATATAATTTACTTTTTGTTCTTAATATTTTTTTACGATTTTTGTTATTTTAGTTCAAATATAATTTTCTTTAAGTTTTATTTTGGCTTATTTTATTTATAAATTAAGTTTTTGCAACAGTTGCTGGTTGGTTAATTTAATTATAACATGATGCTTGTTCAAAATATGTAATTTTTCAAATTTGAATATTCATATATTTTAGCAATATAAAATAGATAGAATATAATTTATAGAATCTCAAATATGTAAAATATGTATAAAACATAATAAAATATGTACAATTTTGTCGCAAACATAAAAAAGAAATTATGAATGCCTTCCAATTTAATGATATTTTATAGCTTGTGTTCATTTGAGTTTAATTAAATTTAGTAAAATGCACTCTACTTATTTTTCTATTTTTAAAAATATTTTTTATTATTTTACAAATAATAAATGCTATATTGCTTCAGTTAAAATTTGTTCGATATTTTTTGTAATTTATCGTTGTGTATTTGTTTTTTTAAATATTAATTATGGTGAAAATTCCATGATTTATAATAAATTATTTATCAACAATTAGAACATTTATTTACTCATCCTTTCCACGATATTTTTAATATGGTTCGAAAGAAAATATAAATAAGCAATTTAATTAGTAAGCAATTAATAAACTTTTAAAGAATATAATTTTTTTGTTACATTTTTATGGAATTTATTATTTTTTTTATAAAATTGCGATCTCATTTCGCATCCTATTAATGTACTGCAAATAGCTTGGGGTTATATTATCTTATTTTTATTTTTTCAATTTCTCTTTTTGTTATTTATTTAGGTTTTTATTTTGGTAAATAACCCAAAATTTCCTGAATATTGAATTATTTTTTGCTGCACTATTTTTAAAGTTTTTCTGTGAGTGGATGGTTCGGCGTCGGAGATTAAGAATTTAAGTGTAATTAATTAGCCAAAATTTTTTTCCAAATTTTTTTGTGATCTTTTTAGTTAGTTTTCATTTGACTTTCTTTCTTAAATTTATTAAAGTGCATTCTATTAATGATTATTTTTTTGTTTTTCTATTTTTCAAAATATTTTTTATTATTTTAGAAAAAAATAAATCCTTGTATTTGCCTCAATTTAAATTTGTTCAAGATTTTTTGTAATTTATTATTGTTATATATTTGTTTTTTAATACTAATTTTCGCCATTATGATGAATTGTAGTGATCGTTTCTGCCGTTTTTATAAATATCATCTTCGAGTTTCAACCTCACTCAGCCGCTCTACATGTATGTATTCAGACCATAGCCCTGAACACAGATGTTCTTCACGTGTTTATTCCAGAAGACCGCTTATTAAATCTTAAAATGTAACATTCTGATTTTTTATTTTTTGCAAATTTTTTTGTGTATATGTAAATAATAACCTTATTATAATCCAAACCAAGTGGTAGTCAAGTAAGCGTAGATTTAAATCACGTGATGTTTTTCCATTTTAATCGATAAGGCTGTCGACAAATTCAATATTGCATTTAAGCCTATTGTCTTCAAATTCAATTAGAAAAAATGAATATTTTTCTTCTCAAATACTTTATTTTCTATATACTTTCCCGGCTATAAACATCGATTAATCTATTATTTATACATATCTTCTTAGAAAATATTATTATTTGAAAACAATTTATTAGATGATTGTTTTTCATTCAGATTATGCATTTCGTTTTATATTTGATGAAGTGGGTATTTTAATTTTTCCATTATTTCTTACTGTACACATTTAAACGGCCGACTTTTATTTTAAAGATAAATACCTTGTACTTTAATCTTTTCGTACAATTATTTTCACCACTTTCCTGCTGTAACATTTTCTAATTTGTTTATAATTAATTGATATAATAAAATTAACTTCTTATATCATATGTTTTCGAGAAATATTATATTTGTTGAAAGTATGGGCTGCCTCGTGAAAGGCTCGATTCTTTTTATCTTAAAATTTTTATTTTCCATAAATGAAATCTTGACGAGAATCTACATTTCCAAATTTCACCGATTTTGGTGAACAAAAATCTTGTGAAATTGTCAAAATTCTTGCGTTTCTTCAATTTATATTTTGTTAATTTGTTTTTCTTCGCTTCATGGACTGAAGAGGCTTTCTTCTTGTTTTTTATGAGTTAATAATTTTTTCAGAGCTAAAAGTAAGTTCGTCGTGCAAAAGAAGTTTTACGATTTTATATCTAATATTTCTCATTCCGCATTATATATTGAATAATTTGCAATATCTAAATTTATCTTTTAAATTTGCTTAATATTTTTCGTAATTTCGCTCGATCAGCTAAGTTTTTATATTAAATTTTCATGTTTTCGTACCTAACCATTAGACATAGTAATGCTTTCTGCGTTTTTTATAAATGACTTTATTTGTAATTTTTTCTGGTGAGACATTGTTTAACATTAAATGATGCTCAACAATTATCTTGCTTTTTTCTTTTATGGTTATTTTTCTTTTTTATTAAATTTTAACCAATAAATTATTCATTCCCTAATGTCGACTTAATTTTTAAAGATCGAATTTTTAAATTAAATTATGTATTAATAACTTCGATATTCAAAATAATTTATAATTTTTTTTATTTTTAACATAATTTTCATAGTTATATTTTATGTATCTTCATTTTATTAATTAATTAAGGTTTTATTTTGTTATTTTTAATACTAGAATCACATTATTTTTCATGATTTCAATAATGTTAAATCAGAAATTTATTAAAAAGCTTAATCTTAAGGAATTTGAATAGGGGTGGCAGACCATTTTATATTGAGCTTCATGATTATTTATGTATTTTCAACTTAAAAAAATGAAAATTTTGCTTATTTCATAATCTTTCTGTATTCAATTTATATTTGATGTTCAATTAATATTGAAAAACAAAAAAATATTATAACCCTTTTTCATTTATTGGTTTTTATCATTAGTTTAATTTTCTTCTACTATTTCTTGAACAAAAATCTTTTAGAAGTTTCCATAGAAATTTTCCTGTAAAAATTAGTTTTTTTATTTGCTTATATAAGAAATGATTTTTTGTATTATGTTTATTTTATTTTTTTAAATAGTGCTTAACTCTTAGGTTTCTGGACAATCTTTTCGCATTGGGATGGCTGGTCATTTAATGTTAAGCATTATGAAATTTTTGTCTTTTAAACATTTTGGAATAAATGGTGAAAATTCGGTGAGATTGGGTTTTAGCGTTATAATTGTCAAATATCAAAATTAATCCTTTTTGTATTGTTTTGTATAATATTTAATGCTTAATCAATATTGAAAAAAATTGTTATTGCATTACACATTTTTCATATATTAATTATTATTATTCCAATAATTTTTAACACCTCTCTCTTATTCTTTTTATTCCAAAGCTAATAAATTAATTAAAAATTATTTTTTCTATTATTACTTTTTTAATAATTTGAAAATCGGTTAGTAAATGAGAGTATTTTTATTTTCAGACCTTATATTTATTAATGATTCATTTGTTTTTTATTTTAGTTCATATTTATTATAATTTTAGACTCATTTTAACTACAAAGAAAAGCAATACTGGGTATCCCAAACTTTTCCGGGCCTTTTTATATTTTGCCATAACTTTTTAATTTATGGAATTATAAAATTTGATATCCTAATTTTTGAACCTTTTTATTATAAATTTTGGCTATTACAAATTAATAATCCAACTTTTTTTTGTTGTTATAAATTTTAAGGGTGCAGATTTAAGATGGGTATATTGAGTATTATTAAAACTTTTTCGAGATCAAGACGAACTTTCAGATCAACGACGGCTACACAATTATTAATAGTAGGGCACGACATTTTTTGGAATGAATTCTTTAAAAAGGAACTCATAAATTTGTAGTAAAATTACATACATATTTTTTATGGTAAATACATTTTTTATTGAACATTAACTTTTATGCAAAAATTATTTTAAAAATTTATCAAAGTGTTATTTATATTGTTATTGTAATTCTATTTTTTGCTTTGATTTTCCTAGATTTTTTTATTTCACTATTTTTTATTTTCATTTTCTTGAACTCCTGCAAAAGCGCATTGGCACTTTCTAAGTGGTCCACAGGCTCCATGTTTTTTATCTCCTATGGTATTTATAAAAAATATTTTTAGTTTTTAAAATCAATTTTATATTTTTTTGGAAAATATTATTGAAAGTTCCAGTGTCCTACAATATTCGCCAGATAATTTTTTGGACCTATCTTTTTCATTATCAATAAGTTAACATTATTGGTACGGTTCAAAATAAGTATAAACATTTATTATAAAAAATATTTTTTTTACTTTTTTATTACTAAATTTAATGAATTTTAATCATAAGTAACAATGCTTATTTTTAATATTACATTTGCTGTAAATTATAATTGTTGGTTAGAGTTTTTGCTTAATTTCATTTTTGATATACTTTTTTAGAAATATTTTGGTGAGAGAATTAATGTTTTGGGGTTTAATTCATTAAACATATTTACTTGTCGCAGGAGTAGTAGTATAACGAGGAATTTCGTTCAAAATTGATCACTTTTTGGTCGGAAGAAATTTATTTTAATCGAATTAATGGAGAGGTTTCATGAAAAAAATTATATTTTTAAATGTTGTCCTTTTGCATTGTTTTTTTTTTTTTGTATTATTTAATTCGAGTCTTCAAAATGTATTATTGCGAATTAAAAAGAAATATGACTTTCATTAGTACCAATATTTTTAATAAAAAACCACTAGAAAAATTCTTATAAAATGAATCTGTTCTATTCTAGTTATTAATCACTGCTTTACACTGCATAATAATTAAATTTAAGAATGTTTTTAAAATTAATAAAGAAATAAATCAATTATTTACTTTAATTTTATCGTTCTTCACTTGAAATTATTATTTTTCTTTCACATTTTATAATTATATCAATTGATTCATGTATTAAATAAAAATATTAAGTATTGTATTAAATTTCCATTATTTTTTTTTATCAGTTCTCATGTGCTACAAAAACCCAAGGGAATGCTTGAATTCTAATTCTCTTTGGATTTTGCTCACTGAAAATTGGTCAAAATAAGTTGTTCAACGAAAATTTTCGCTGAGCTTTACAGGTATTCTTTGGTCAACTGTTTGAAAAATTTGTGTATGTTTTGTCAAATGTTGTAAATGAAATTCACTATATATTTATTGATTGATATATTTTTTAATTACATTGGGCTAAATTATTTGTTTATATATTTTTGTTGTTAGTTTAAATATTAGTTTAAACAATGTCCCAATTTAAATTTGTAAAAATTAATTTAAATATTTACATATTCATTATCCTATTTATAGTTACTTATATTTTTTAAAATTTTCAGTCCAGCTTTTTTCTTATTTTTACTTTGTTTTGAAACTTTTAAAAGTCATTAATTTATTTATCATTTCTCTTCTATTATTTTTTCCTCACTGTTCAGCTTATATGAATTAAATCAAGTTTTTGAATTGTTTTAATTGTTTATTATTTTATAATTTTATATTCTTTTCTAAATTCCTTGACATCTCGTAAGAAATTTTTCCAGTCAATGATGGTTTGTTTGCTCAGCGAATTTGCTGTCCATCCAAATTCTAAGTAATTTTGTTTTATTTTTTTGCCATCTAATAAAATAAATATTTATAAATAAATCATTTAGATTTTTTGTTTTATTCTAATTTCCATCTTCCATTTTTATCCAATTTTTGTGCATGATTTGACATATAATTTACTTTTTGTTCGTAATATTTTTTACGATTTTTGTTATTTTAGTTCAAATATAATTTTCTTTAAGATTTATTTTTGGCTTATTTTATTTATAAATTAAGTTTTTGCAACAGTTGCTGGTTGGTTAATTTAATTATAACATGATGCTTGTTCAAAATATGTAATTTTTTAAATTTGAATATTCATATATTTTAGCAATATAAAATAGATAGAATATAATTTATAGAATCTCAAATATGTAAAATTGTATAAAACATTTTAAAAATAATGCACTCTACTTATTTTTCTATTTTTAAAATATTTTTTATTATTTTACAAATAAATAAATGCTATATTTGCTTCAGTTAAAATTTGTTCGATATTTTTTAATTTATCCTTACGTATTTGTTTTTTAAATCTTTATCATGGCATTTACCGCGACATAATTATATGTTTAACCAATTATTTTACTTTGTCTTATTGCTTATGCGAATTTATTTTCGTATTTAAATTTTCAAATCGCTAATGCAATTTTGTTAACTATTTTTTATGAAATACTGTTTTAATTTATCAATTGTCGTGGATTTATAAAATTGTTTTATCCTTGAAAAATAAAACCTATTTAATTTTGCCTACTGCAAATTTTGATATAAAATTTTTTTTGATGCCCTTCTATTTTTAAATTTATTATCATGGGTAATTATTAAATTTATTAAACTTTCATCGGCAGATCAGCTTCAGTATATAATCAGAAATTTTTTATATATCTTTATCACAATTTATTGTCATTTATAAAATTATTAATAAATGGTTATTTTTTTAGCAATTTTAATCACTTACAATTAGACTTGTGCGATTGTTTTATTATTCTTTAAAAAACCTTTTTTATTTTTTGAAATTCTTTCCTTGGGTCAAATTAAAATATAAGCACCGATTCTAATGTTTTGTAACATTTTCTTATTTTGTTATATCTTTTTATCTATAAACATCGGAAAATTTGATTTAAACAGGAAGTCTGTGTCAATAATCATTAAGGAATAATTATAAATATTATTATTGTGTTAAATTCTCTTTAATTCTATGATTGAAAATAATTATAAATAAAATAAAAAATTATGTTGTTACTTATCAGAAAGCACCTTTTCGGGAATCAAAATATTCTGGAATGGGAATTGACCCCGTGACTTTAGACGGAGACCCCAAAAACACGAGAAATTTCTCGACTCCGGAATATAAACCGGATTTTTTCAAAGATTTTTCTTTTCCTCAAAAATCCAAAAAATTTTTTTAATATGTTTCATTGTTATTTAATATTATTTTAAATATCTTTATTTTTAATAATGAATACTTTTGGGCGTGGATAATTTTTCTTTTTTGTGTTGAATTATTACTTTATTTTAGATTAAATAAGTTCATAATTTATTTGGGATATTTTTTATAATAATTCTAATTCAATATTATTTTATTTTATTAGAAATATGTATGCGTTTTATTTTATTTCATTTTGACTTAAACATATTCCATTTAACAAATTATATTACTGATTAAAATTTTTTATTTAATTGAGAAAATTGTATTTGTTCAATTATTTTTTTGTTGTAAATTCAAATTTCCCGTGATCGCCCATGTCCATGATACATTTCAGATTCTCCATATTTATTTTTAGGCATTTATTTGATCATAAAAAATAGTTATTGTTAGATTGACATTTAATTAAATTAATATTGAAAATTCCATGATTTATATAATAAATTATTTATCAACAATAAAACAATTATTTACTCATTCTTTCCGCGATGTTTTTAATATGGTTCGAAAGAAAATATAAATAAGCAATTTTAATTAGTAAGCAATTAATAAACTTTTAAAGAATATAATTTTTTTGTTACATTATTTCTCTTTTTGTTATTTATTTAGGTTTTTATTTTGGTAAATATTTTAAACTTTTATCCTTTAATTTACAACAATTAAAAATGTTGAAGTGCTTTAATACTTCACATGTAATTATTTTATTAATTTAATTCTTTTTAAATTTTATGTCGTTTGCTATACTTATGTAGCAAGTGGTTTTACTTTCATTTTTAACAGCTTCAAATTGCTTTTTAATTTCAAAATAATAATTATTAATAATCTTTTTATAATTTTGTAAAAATTTGGGAGGTCCTTTTTTAAAATAATTTTAATTTAACAATGATGGGATTTGAGACCTAAAATTTCGTGAATATTGAATTATTTTTTGTGCACTATTTTTAAAGTTTTTCTGTGAGTGGATGGTTCGGCGTCGGAGATTAAGAATTTAAGTGTAATTAGTTAGCCAAAATTTTTTTCCAAATTAAGGAAAAAAGGTGGGGATCGGGGTTTGTCGAGGTCGGAAAATAATTAATTATCGAGATAAATATTAAATTTATTTTTATATGTTTTATAATGTATTTTGAATAGAACCTGCTGAAAAATAACTAAATATATGAAAATAATACTATAAGTTGTTAAAAAAAAGAACGCAAAAGAAACAACACATATATAACCTAAACAATTAAAAATTCAAAACAAATAATACATCTAATTTAAACGCCATTTCATACTGTTTTTGAATAAAATTTGTGATTTTATTTTCAATGATAAATAAAAAGCAAAACCCTTTTTGAATTTAAAGCATAAAAAGTAAAAATTGCTAGCAAAAAAATTTAATATTAATATAAATAAAACCGAAAGAAAGGTAATAAAATGAATATGTTTATTTGAATTTATTAATTTATTTTTTTATAAAAAATTTTTTATTTAATTATTTTATAATAATTTATTTTGGCAATCAAGATTACTTTCTTTGCAATTCATTTTTTCCTCTTTTTTTTTTTGTTTATTTCCTGGAAATTTAATGTTTTATTTCGAGTAATTTCCTGAATTATTTAAAATTTTTTTCATTGTATTGCAATTCTATAAAATCTCATTTTATATTCTTTATCATCATAAGGCTTAAGGATTTGCATGTTTCTATTGCCATTTAGATTTATAGTAAATCTCAAATTTCCTTAATCATCAATTCTTCAACAATCACTTTTATTTTAGTAAGCTGCTCATCAAATTGAGTAACATTTAAACGACATGTCTCCAAGTTGAAAAGCCGAGATGTCCCGTTTTGAGATGTAGTTTAATGGCTTAATTTGGCCGCAATAATTTGCATTGTATTTTTTGTTATATAAATAATTAGAATATTGATATTATATGCTTCTATTTTATATAAATTTAATTAAAGGGTTTTTTTGACATTTTTCTGGTTTTTTTGCTGTTAATAATGAATGCAGCTCTCGGTTTAAATTTGTTCATAATTTTTTAATACTCAATTCTTTGTAATTGCTACTTTAATAAATTTTTTACATAAAATTCTGTTACATATTTTCGGGTTTATGGTTTAGTCCTCCCATTTAATTAATTAACCATATCAACGTTTCATTGCTTTATCAGTTTGAAATTTTAATTTTTGTATAACAATTTATTAAGAAAATATTTTTATCTGATCAAAATAGTTAGACCTCTTGCCTCGTTGTTCTTGTGCATATTTAAAAATTGTGTTTTTTTTTAAATATTATTAATTTAGAATTGAATTTTTTTAAAATTATTTTTCATTTATTTATAACTCAACGCAATGTTTAAATTAAAAAATAACTAATAATTTTTATGAACTTTTTTTTTGTATCATTTTCTTACAAATAAAATTTTTTCGTTTTGTTTAAAATTTGAAGATTATTCAGCAAAAAATTAGTTTATATTAAGTATCCATTTTCAATTATTTATTGACCTCTTTTATTAGGGTTTTTATGGGATATTATTTGGTATGGCATATGTTTAGCTAATTAGTAGGGCTTAGATTTTTAGGGCGAAAAAGTCTAAAATAAGGCCGTAAACAAGGGCGAAAAAATGGGAAAATATTTACAGTTACAAAAAGATACATTTTAACATTTTCGGGGATAAAGACATACGATTATCGGCCATAAGCGATTATTAGGGGTTTATATCGAATAATACCAAGAATATTTAATTAGGTTTATTTACAAAAAGTTATGGACAGTTTTTTGTTGAAAATTTTCATTTGATGGTTTTTTATATAACGCCCTTTTTGATGGTTTTTATATAACGACATAGCACCCTTCTTAGGTCGTTCCACATCTCTTGCATATGCGAAAGTATTAATTTTTTTAATGTTTTTAGACATGATTTTAAAGTGCATAAATCTTTTCATGGGCAGTCTAAATTTCTTGTTCTGTTAAATTACTTTTCCATATGTTTTGTTTTTTAAGATTTTTACATATTTTTATAAGCTTAAATAATAAGACCTTTTTTCATAATAAATGCTAGTAAAATTGAGTTATTTGTTTTATAAGCTAAAAAATTAAAGCTATAAATTTTTATAGGTTTTTTTTTTGTTAACTATTATTATTTTCATAAAAGCTAGATCGTTCAGTTAATTTACAATAATTTAAATGTTTTTGTATTAAGTTGTTAAATTTTAAATTTAGATTTTTTTAAGGCTTATCTTTATTGCAATGATAGAAATTTTGTATTAATTATTAATTTTTAATATAAATTATTGATACAACGAGCGAGCTTTTTGCCGCATTCCTTGCATCGAACGCGGTGTTAGTACATTTCAAATAGATCAATCACCAGATTTGTGGCTAAAGACCACACAAAAACAAATACAACAATAAATTATTATTATTTTTCTTTTATTTTGCTTTCTCTCTTTATTAAGGATATTATTTCATATAGCAATTTATATAGATTATCGATTTATATTTTTTCATTATGAATTTATAATTTAATTTTTATATAAATTTAAATCAATTCTCTTTCTTCAATACAAATGAATATTTATGTAACTCTTGAAAAAACTTATACAAAAAAATCTTGAACTTATTTATATAATGGTTAAAGAAAGTCTCAAGAAAATCATGTAAATAAATTATCTACTACATTTTGACACGGGTTATTTAAATAAATTTAATTAAATGTTTCATGTCACCAATTCATGAATTATAAGTAAATAATTTTTATAAATTAATCAAAATTGTTTCATTTTATTTTAAGTATTCCAATTACCTCAATTGGCTGTTTTAAAAATATTTCTTTTTTCGTTTCAAGCTTTATTATATTTCTGATAATGCAATCAAATATTTGTTCAATGATATTTATTAATATAGTTTGGAAATTTCTCTCATAATTTCGAAAATTTTTATTATGATTTTATAATTTTTTATTTAGCAAATATTATTAAATTACCATTATATCAACTTTCGTTTTATTTTTTTAGATGTTGAAACAATTTTTTAAAATTTACTTGAAATTAATTTTATAATTAAATTAATATCAAATTTTTAATATTTATTTTTCTAATATTGAAGTATATCAATTACATTAATGACTAGTTTTATTTTTTTTATTTATTATATTATATAAAATAATATATATAATTTATAGATAGCATTTTTATATAAAGTATTAGGCTATGTAATTACTTTAAGTTTTTTTTCTCAGTTATAACATTTTAATACAATAACATTTACAAATGCGGCCCCTTTTTTCGACATTATCAATAGGGATGGGAATTTAAGTCAAATGACTTTTTTTTTGCTGACTCTAAATGACCTTAAAATGACTTCAAAAATGTTCTACACTTTGTTTGAAGCTTCTAACATACACTTTTTTGTGACTTTTTTTTGACTTTTTTACACTTTTTGGGATTTTTATGACTTTTTTGCGTTTTTGTGACTTTTTTCATGACTTTTTACAATTTTTAAGGCAAAATTTGACTTTTTGTGATGAAAATTCCGAAAAATAAGTCAATCTTCGAGACGGAACTGAAATTTCTTATACCATAAGCACTCAAATGACGGGACTCAAAAATAAAAAATAAAATAAAAATCTGGCGGTGTAACACTTTTGAATATTTTTTTTCCGTTAAAATTAGTCGTTTTTAAATGACTTTTTTCGAAGAATGTTTAAAACGGCTTTTGGGTTTAATTACATTTGGCTAATTTTCAGGACTTTTTTGGATTTATTTGGTGCTTTTTTGGCATTTTTCTGTGACTTTTTGGTTATTTTCATGACTTTTTTTTTGCATTTTTATATGACTTATTGGTTATTTTTTCAAGACTTTTTTGAATTTTTTGTGACTTTTTATGACTTTTTCGTGACTTTTTGGCGATTTTTCATGACTTTTTAAGTCGACTTTTTTGAGATTTTTCGTGACTTAAATTCCCATCCCTAGTTATCAAACTTTCAAAGATTTAATTAAATTCAAAAAAAAATTATTTGCTTGAAAAATATTGTTGATATAAATTAATGTATTTAAAGAGTTGATATCATAATTTTAATAATTTATAATATTCATTTTTAATCAATTTCTAATAATGAAAATTATTATTTTAGTTTTTTCGTGAACGCATTTTGAATTACTTCATTATTTTTGAGTTAATTTTTGCTTTAAATTTTAGTCATCGTTTTAATGAATTAGAATTTTATTAGGCCATCATCAAATTTGTAAATTAGAGAGATCCTTCAAAAAGATTTTTATTTAAAAAATCAGAAATTTGAGACACAATTATACATTAATTATTTTATTTTAATAAAAGGTCTAATTGTTTTAAAATAATTATATAGATAAGAAAAGTTAAATGGAATATTTGACAAAAATTACAAATAAAATTAATGTTAGAGGAAGTCATTTTGTGGAGAAATGAAATGCAAATTGACTGTTCGGAGAGCTTCCTCCCTCTCTCTCACAAATTTGATTCTCATTATAATTAACGGCGTCACTTTTGCTTTTGCATTAAAAAGAGAAGATGGAAAGAGGAAAGCGGAGTCAGGGAAAGAAAGACAAAGAAAAGAGTGTAGGATAAGAAAGAAAGGAATCAATAATAGGTGGCCCAATTTTACTTCAAATTCATCGTCGCACCTCCGTTCATCAATCCATGAAGCAATAATATTTTTGAAAACTAATATATTAATTATATTACAATTTTCTTTTATATAATCATCAAATTTGAATATCAAAAAATTAATATAAAAAGGTATTTGTTTAAATAATTTAAAGAAATAAGAGTTTCCAAAAGAAATAATTTGGTGCGTCAATTCATATTTGGTTGTGTCTAATACCCATTCATTAGCAATGGAAAACGAATTTACAGTTTAATTACCACAAGGCAAAAATATTTGATTTAGAAAAATCATATAAACCAAATAAATTCACCTGATTTTGCTTCATTTTTAAGGTTTATTTGACTAACATTGTCCAATATTGAAGCGAGTTATGAATTTTCTAAAATTAGCGTAAATTTCCCGGGCTCAAAAAATGAAAAATTTTCAAAATTTAAAAATAAATTCCAAATTTCTGAAAATATTCATGTTCGTGTTTGAATATTTTGGGGGTTGTCAATGTTTTTTGTTAAATATTATTGGAATTTTTCAAATTTTTCATTCAAAATTCAGAAATTTTTTAACAAAATAACAAAAAATGATTTTTTTTAACGCGATTACATTTTTTGGCAACATATTCAAAAAAATTTCAAAAGGTTTTTCATTAATAATCAGTCGAAAAATAATCCCCCTGTCTCCATTTATCCCACCGTATCTAATAATCCTCCCTTTCTGAGGAGGTTGAAAAATAATTCCCCGGGGTGATAATTCGAGCATTTTAATAGAAAAATGAAAACAAAACAGTTGAAAAATCAAATTATTCAATAGATACAAAAATGAAAATATGCAATAATACATTAAGTCTTAATTTAGCAAATAACAAAATTGCAATTTAGCATCCTATTATGTGCAAATAATTAAAATATGGAACGAAAAAAATTAATTTATAAAAAAATGCACAGTAAAATATTTTATTAAACACGTATAAGGATATAAGGCAACTTAAAAAACAATTTTTAAAAACAAAAATTAAATGGTTTATATATTTGAATTTAATATAAAAATAGAAGTGTGAATAATCGCTCTAATTAAATATTTATTACAAAACAAAATGAATATAAAAAAATTGTATTCATAAATTAAACTCAAATTGATGAATTTGTCGATTCGATCGATCGCGACGAATTTTAAATCTGATGATTAATTTGTTTAAAATTTATTTTACGCCAAATTCGTAACCTTGGTTCATTTTTGGTTTCAGCATTGTTTAATTATTAATTTTTGTCCGCCTATGTAATTTTGCCGTATTTAAACCCATGCAAATTCATCATTATTCTCGACATAAATTGGTTTGACCAAAATTCACTAACAAATTGTGTAAAATAAACTGAAGTATTGGAAAATCCAATAAAATAAAATTAATTTAATTTAAAAAATAAAAAACTTAATTGGAGCAAACTCAAAAGTTGTTTATTGTGAAATGAGTAAAATCTATTAAGAATTAAACTGTTACCAAGAACCACAAAGCATCATTAAAATAATTAAGCAAAATTAAGAATAGATTTAAAGTATTTAATTTTATTATTAATTATTAATTAATGCCGAGCTATTAGAGAATTAGAAATTTTGTCATTTTAGCTTATTTGGGGAAGTTTGTTCAACAAAATATTGTTTAATGAAAATTTCACTGCTATTTAGAAAAATATACCCCTTTATAAAATTTAAAATTATTCTAAGTAGAACTAAATGTCATGGTGAAAACCTGAAAAATTATACTCAACAAATCTTTTATTAAATTAAAAACAAAAAGTAATACTCTAATAAATAAAGCACCTTTAAACAAAATTAAAAATTTTTGCTTGTTAAATGGTATACAATTTAAAACGAAAAAATCATTTGCCAGTGTTAAATGAGCAAGAAAAATACATTTAAAAAATATACTTTTCATACTCTACATTATTTATTTCTAAAATAATAAATTGAAAAGAAAAATTTTCAAAGCTAGTTACAACAACCTCAAATTCAAAAATATATGTAAAAAGATAAATTTGATACTTATAAAATATAAGGATAAAATGCAAAGCACTCAAATATACCATTAAAATACCGAAGGAATTTTTAACCATAAATTTTTATAGACAAATTTGAAATATTAAAAATTAACTTGTTGCATTTAAATTTATTCATTGAAGATTTCTAGTATAATGAAGATCGAGAATTAATTTATAATGCAGAAATTACCCACAATCAATCAAAATAAATAATTCTTCTCAATATAATGAATTAATAATATCAAAAAGTTAAAGCTAACAATGATTAATTTTTTCAGTAATTTTTCGTCAACAATGAGTCAGGAAAGAGTGCGAGATGGCGTTTAAATCGCCAAAATAAAAGAGCAAAATGCATGCTTCGACATCTTCGCATAAGAAAATTCCAAATTATTAAATAAAATTTATTTATTTTATGTCATTGTTTTAAAACAGATGAATTTATATTATAATAAAAAAGCAAGCAATAAAAATTATTTTCAAAAATTCATCCAATTAAAATTAAATAAATCATAAAATGATATATTATATTTTAATTTTGGTTATATCTTAAATAACATCCAATGCAATTGATTCAATATTTAGTTATTTTATTTTGGTAAGAAACAAATAATTATGAAAATATAAATGAAAACTTGTAACTGCTAGGAAATGGCTGGTGTGTTCGTGAAATAAATGTAATTCAAATACCATTAAAATAATTCCATTAAAAAGAGATGATTAAGAGAAAAAATATCTCTTCAAAAGTATTATGAATTCTTTATAAATAGTCAAAAAATAAATTCGTTTAAATTAAAAATAAATTAGAAAACACTTTTGATTTAAAACGAGAAAAAAAGATATAAACAGGAAAGCATAAAAAGTTCTTGACTTAAGATTAAGATGTCATTTAGAAAAAATGATTAACAAATATTCAAACATAATAAAAATATATTAATTAAAAATTTTAAACATACAATAAATTTCTAATATTTTAGTATTTTATTTTTAGCGATGAATAATTATTTAGATTAAGGCCTGAATTATGTTATTTCGGGAGATTTTAACTTGAAATTTTAAATGACATTTGTAAATTTATATATCTTAATAAAAATAAAAAAATATTAAAGTGCCCTAATTGCGAGAGTAAAAAATAAAAGCGTAATTTAAATAAATTTAATTATAAGTAGAAAGAAAATCCATTCTTTTCGTATAATGTACATTAAAAAATAAAATATTAAAGGCTCCGAAATCTTGAAAAACAAATTCAGCCGAACCAAATTCGATTAAAAAATAAAACCCTTAATTTAAATAAATAAATATAAAAATAGTTTGATAAAAATCAATTATTATCTAAATAAATTGATGCATAAAATAAGAAATTAAAAAAATTGGCAATAAAATATTTATTAAATATTTTTAAATAAAAATAAAATTTTAACAGTTTTAAGCATGGTGGCGGCGATAACTCCTATATGAACGGCGCTGATTTCAAGAGCCACATCATAAACTGTACGGTGCGCTATAAATATAAAATGAATTATGTCAAAAATAAAAAACAAATTAAAATCACGAAAAAATGACTATGCAAATTTAAAAAATCAATTTCCAAAGTTTGGTGACTACAATAAGCTTAAAAAAATTCATAATTACTTAAATTTAAATGTAAAAACAATGAAAAAAGCTTAGTCAATTTATCGTACATAATGAATCAAATGCCAAAATAATGAGCGAAATCTTATAATATAATTGAGTAATTAAAAAATTAGAATTTATCAAAACGACACGTATTAATCGGCGCATAAATTTAAAAATTTTCAAATACATAAATAAATCCTTCGGGAAATAATAAATAAAATTGAACTAAAAAGAAGGACAAATAAAATTTTCTAATAACTGAATAAAATTATGATTTAATTATATTTTTTTTTGTTTGTTCGTATTAATGTTATTGTTTTGGACCCGGGATCGTAACCAAAGCTGGGTGTATGAAAGGGTAGGAGTAAATATGACGAAAAAATTTGTACTTATGTCTGTTCCTCCGGAGAAAATTGGAAAACTTTTTTTTGCTAAAGAAATGAAGTTTTTTGGTGCTAAATCGTTATATAAAAATTTATAAAAATACATTGGATTTTTAAGAAAAAGTTAACATTTATATAATTGTCAGGACAATGCTCAATCACATGAATGCACATAAATTTTTAAAAATTTGTTCGCTTTATCTGCGAAAACCTTTAAACGAACAATTTAAAGAAAAAATTTGATGCAGAAAATTTTGCAAAATTTGTTCACTATATCTGGAAAAGCATTAAAGAACAATTTATAGAGAAAGCTTGGGTAGGGGCGGGTGGTCCGGCGGTGCCTATAAGCGCCGATGGAGAAAATTTTAAAATTTGAATGCCCTTTGCTAATAGGTTTTTGTCAAAAAATGTATTTTTACTGAATATCTCCTTTTTTCCTCTTCTTCCCCTTTTCTCTCACTTTTCCTATTTTATGGTCTTACGATATATTGAGCAAGCAACCTATTTATTACAAAAATTTTATTTTAATTCAATTCTCCCATTATGATAAACATTGCACCGCGTCCTATTAATAAATAAGCCATTTTTTTAAGAATTGTTAATTCATTTTAATTTAGACGCGGGCAAATTACGCTTTTAGAATCTGACATTTAATTTAAGCTAACATGCTCAATTTACATGAGTAACTACTTTTATGTTTGTGCTTTTTAATAGTTGAAGTACTTCTGTTGAATTAAAAGATTTGAGAGGAATAAAATTTGCTAAATATATTTAATGAAAAACCAATCGAATAATTCAATAATTCAGATTCATTATGTATTCCAACGTTTGATTCAGGGCCTTTACTTTGTTCTGGCTTAAAATTATGCCGAAATTTATAAGAAATCGGAGTTAGCCAATTCCTAATTATAAAATGGAGAAAAAATAATTTGGAAAATCTCGCATTTTTAGAAATTCCAAATTGCAAGATTTTGCGGGATTAATCTCGCGTGATCCCGTCCCGCAAAAATTTCTGAATAAAATACAATTTGGTCATTTTGAAAAAAAGCAAGTCCAATTTTAGAAAAAATAAAATAATATTTTTGTATTGTCAAAATAGTTTTGATTAAATATGAAATTAATTGGAATTGATAACTAACTTGTGGCGAATTTTTTTGATTTTTACAACGTCTTTTTTTAAGAACGCCTTTTTCAAAAAGGTTTTTTCGAATATTTCCGAATGTTTGAAGTGGTCAAGGTTAATTGTAAATGGAATCAATCAATCGAATTTGACTTTTTTATGTTGGCAGTGGGTTTTGTTCAAAATTTCGGAGGGAAATGAGCCGGCGGTGCCAATAAGCGCTGCCGGGGAAATTTTTCGAAATTTGACACGATTTCTTAGAAGATTTTGCTTGCTCTCTCTAACCTTTTAATGTTTTTTTCCAATTGATTCAATTGATTTTCTGCGGTACGGCGAGTTAGGAGAGAAGTAATTGCCTTTTCTTCAATTGCTTCGCCATTTATCCATTCGCACATTTAACTGCAAAAACTTTCTCATTTTTTTGCATTTTATTTTTTTTTGATCTTTTTTAATTCACAAATATTTTTAATGTCATTTGAATTGAAGATACAATAAAAAATGAACTTCCCAAAAAGCGAGTTGAATGTCGCCTAGTTTTATTTTTGCCTTATTACTAAAGATTGTTGGCATTTAAACAAATGAACCAAAACCCTGCCAACCTTAAAACTCTTAAATTAAGGTTAAAGGTTTATGAAATCTAAATCGTATTTCTTTTATTCGCCTTTTTCGTTTCAATTATTCTTTTAATTGGCCAATTCTCATTAAATGTCCCATTGCGTTATAAACTTTATCATATTTAAAAAATAATTAAATAAGAAATTAAATCAAATCCCAATAAAAAATAGTTCTTTAAAATGTAATAACAATAATTGCTTAATTTTCATATTAAATAAAATTTATTAAAAATTTACTTAAATTGAGCGGAATTTTATAAAATGAATTTTACTAAAAAATATATAATATCCTAAGAACTCAAGGACATCGATTTGATTGGAGCATTTATGACAATTTAAATCATATTCGGAATTAATAAATTTACTAATTCCAGAAATTACACATGAAATATTTAAAATAACTATTACGCATGTATCTCGGACTTATCGTTAAAGATTGCCAAGTAAAATATTTAAAAATGATATTAGTTTAATGTCAATTAATTTTAATTAAATTAAATGAGAAAAACCTAAACATTAAATGGTAAATAAAACTTTTTTAATTTAAAAAATGCTTCTTCCTTGTTAGTGCTTTTTTAAACTTTTTTTTTGAATATTCTTATTATTTTTAAAAAGGGTTTCATTTTAGGCACAAAAAATCGCAAAATAGGCATCTAAAAGGCAGAAAAATCATAATTCAGCATTAAATATGCATAAAAATTGCAAATAAAATTTTTCTTAACGCTTTTTAGGTAACAAAAAACGAAAAATTAATGCTTTTCGTTGAATTTCAATTGTAATGAAATTGAAATTAATAAATATTTAAAAGTTATTTCTTCAAACAATGACAATTTTTAAAACAAAAATTTTATGAAGAAAAAAAAATATTTTAGCGAATAAATTCTTGTGAAACTTTTTAGTTCTTTGGGGTTTATTTTTCTTTTTTATTTATTTTTGTTAAAAATTTATTCGAAATTCTGAAAATGAGCGCCAAATGGCAAAATAGACACAAAAAAACAATTAAAACAATAATATTATTAAAAACTTAACATCATTTTTAATTTTAAGAAAATAATATTTATACAAAAAAATAAATACGGCACCAACCGAATGCAATATAATTTAAGTTAAAAGAAAATTTATTCAGAAATCTTATCCAAAGAGTTGTAAATTTTTAATTGCGTATCCCTATGAGTGCTGCACTGCCACGCGGATCAAGACGTACTCGACAGGGCGGACAATATCGTTTCATCTAAATTAAAATAGGAATAAATAATAAACAGAAATTCAAATTAAAATATTTGCAAATAAAAAACATTGTTCCAAAATATATATCTGTGAAATAAAACGGTTGAAAAAGTAAAACGAAAAAATAAATAAAAAACAATTTTATACGGTCAAAAAATGACAAACTATTAATTTTTAAATCAATAAAAAACAAAATATAATTATTGAAAAATAAAAAGTTATCAATAATATACAAATTTTAATCGTAAATATTATTGAACTTAATTTTTTCATTACAAATTATCAGAATACATAACACTAGCATTAAGATTAAATGAGAATGAATTAAAAAATCCTACCTAAAATACTTTTTTATGGACGTTCAATGCAACTTTTTCGACAACGTGAATTACAGCTTACAATTAGACAACTTAAAGTTGAACAAACACTTTTATCAAATAACTAATTGGCTATTCAGCATCTTATTATATACAAATGATTAAAATAAAGAAAAAATATTAAATTATAAAAAAGATACAAAAAATATTTTATTAAACCCATATAAGGCAAATTCATAATTATAGCAAAAATAAATTAATTTTTGAATATTAATCGGTACAAAATTTGTCAAAAGTAAATGTCAACAAATAAAATTAATAAAATTTTCATTGATTATTAAAATGTTAAATAAAAATTAAATAAATAATTAAAAACCCAGCACAACAACAAGCACTTTCATTCAAAGGGATACACAAGAAAGTTGTTTTTAATGCATAAAAATAATTCATAACTAAATTAAAAATTAAGGAAATACAATTGTAAATATTAATAAATGATATTTTTAAAAAGGAATTATTTTCACTAAAAATAAAAGCTTTTATCAAACCTTATTTTGCAATTTGAAGTCCTTTAAAAAAATAAGGAATCCGGCTTGCCTTAGCGCGCAGCCTTAAGTTAAAAAATAAATAAAAATAACGCTTTTAATCAACACAATTAATGGTGGTTCTAAAAAGCCAATGAAAATGTTACTAAAGTAGTGGTCATTATTGAAAACTTACTGGTTCTAAAAAATGCAATAAACATAATAGTAAAAATTGCCTAAATTTATTTATCTAAAATCCAAAATATAATAAAGGCCAGAATTAATTATTGTATGATCAAAATTAAATTTAAAAAAATTAATGTACTTAAATCGATAAAAAACAAAAAAATTTCTCCGAATTTTGGACAAATTTAATATAAAAGAGATCAAATAAAGATGATGAAAGTATTGCAAAAAATTTATTTATTAAACATTAACAAACAAATAAAATTTGCACCATTGGAAGAGGAGACTTTAACTTAATATTGGAAAAGGAATATAATTATTTCTTATTAAAAATTTATTGCTTTTACCATCAATTATATACAGGGTACGGAAAAAGTTCCCACAATTTTTTAAAATTTATTTTTTGTACCAAATATTTTACTTTTTCTCAAAAGGTTCACCTTTATCGTTTTAAGCGATCTTTTTTACCCCATATACCATTAGGTTTAACTTCATTTTAATAAAAATAACTTTTTTAAAGCTAATGAAACAAAGTCAAGTTCGCCCTAAAAAAGGACTTAATTGTCGCACCTTTTTTTGTATTTATTTTCATATCTTTTTTATAAAACGGTGTTGGGTAAATTTTTGATGAGAATCCTTTCGGTAAGTGTTTAGGCTTTCATAAAAAAATACAAACTAAATATATGAGACTAAATCTGGAGAGCTGCTTGGTCGCATTTAGATGGTTTAAATCGGGTCTGCAAATCTACCAAAATTCACAAAAACCCAATTTTGCTTATGGCACTTAGTAATGACGCCCAGTCCTGAAATTTTGTGGACATATTATCGCCTGAATACCTGATTAAACGCCGCTTTTAGTTTCAAAAATTCCATTTATGGTATAGTATAATAGGCATGGCTAAAAAGGCATAAATTGGTTGCGACCATTAATGCCATTTTTCGGAAGCGTTTTGATGCTTATATCTCGGCAAATGGTGAAAATTTTGAGCATTTATTGTGATTTTCCAGCTTACTACTAACTTTTGTTTGTTTTTATTAAGAAACTTGATTAATCAATTTCAAATGGGTTTGAAAAAATGAACTTTAAAAAAGTGCGGGAACTTTTTTCGCACCCTATAGTCACATCGCATTATGACCTAAATTGAAAAATTTCACAGGAGTAATTTGCTAATTAATTAATGACGTGTGAGTAAAACTTAATCGGATTTAGTCTCAAAATACAATTTTAATAAAAAAAATTACGCAAAATCATGAAGAAAGTTCTGAAACCCAAATATTAAGCGAAAGAATATGTGCGATTTAAATCCAAATTTATGCCACAAAATAAACGATTAAAAACACATAAGATTAAAAATAAATAAAATTTGAGAAATATTATAATGAAATTCTCTAAATTTTATGCTAAATTAATTACTTGCTACTAAAAAAGAATTGTCAAAAAATAGTGAATCAAATACAAATTTTCTGACGCTTATAATTTGTCTAACATAATAAAAAAAGTAATTCAATATCATTGTCAAAAAAATTTATCCAAAAAATTAAAAACCCAAAATATTCTATGAAAAATTGTTTATATTTAGAAATTTTCTAATTTTGAATACTTAATTTAATTTATTAAATTTAATATTTTCTTAATGTTATAAAGTTATCAGAATCTTTCATTAAATGTAATGCGCATTTCTTTCATAAACTTTAAATTTCCATCGAAAACAATTAATTAAATGTGTAAATTTAAAAGAAACACAAAAAGGCATTTTTTGGTCTTTGACGGCTACGGCCACATCGACGTCATGTCACTCGAACACTTATACCTTTAACAAAAGCGGGACATTTTGGCGACATTAATCAGAGCAAGGTTTTATTACTCACTCATGAGCAAAGTCCTAATTAAAAATAAACCAATAAAATACAAATAAAAGTATAAATAATTTTGATATAATTAATGAATTTTTTCAAAATGTTTAATAAATTAATGAGTTTTTTATGTAAATTAGCTAAGTTTGATAAAGATATAATTACACAAAGTTGAGAGATTCCCAATTATTATTATTAAAAAATAAAAGGCATGCTTTTTGATAATTCTTTGGGCTGTTATTTTGTTGAGTCATTTTGTGAACACTGCACGTAACAAAAGTGTCATTTTTTGTTGAAACAAAGAATAAAAGAGATAATTGTTAAAAATAAGTACAAAAGATAACTGTTGCTTAATTTTAATAATTTTATTATCTATATTAATTTATCGAAATAAATAAATGATTATTTTCCATAAATAAATAAATTAATGGTTAATAAAATAAAAGTTGTTAATTTATTAAACAAATCTTTTCAAACAAAAGCGATTTTCCAATTTGAGTGCATAAATTGCTAAATTGAAAATCATCCCACAGAAATAAAATTATCTCTCTTCGAACAAAAAAAGTATTAAATATAATTTAATATATTTTATGCTAAAAAACAAAAGATAACGAAAATATATCAAAAAGTAAATCTTGCTTAAGCTTTTTACATAAAATATAGATAAATTATTAAGAAGCTGGGAAATATGGAATGATAATAGAGACAATGAAAATAAATTCAAAAATAATTTAGTATTATTATCAAAATATATTATAAAAAGATATTTTATCAATTTAAAAAATATATAATAATGATTAGCTTGCTAATTTATCCTGTTTTATAAAGTCATTTTTTCAATTAAATTAGTTATTTTTTAAATCTTAGCAGTTTTATTTTGCTCACAGATCATTTAGTTAGACTAAAAATAAGAAATTCACAAAATAAATCTTTATTAAAAGAATAAAAAATTAAAAAGATATAAAAGAAATGTGGCTGAATATTCTTTCACACTGTAAAATAAATAAGCATAAAAAATAAATAAATGAACATAAATTAATACAATTATTAAGCAACAATAAAAGTTACAATACCTTCTTCAGTATTATTTATCAAATTTTCAGTTATATTCAAAGTATAATTATTAAATAAACAAAACATTAATTTAATCGCAGGACATGAGATGGCTCATGCTATCGTCAACAAGAGTTAATTACAAAATGTAAATCTATTTTTATCGTCACTGAAGATTGAAGTGACATTTAAAAAGAGCGAAAAATAATTATTAAATTTGTTGAAAAACGGCAAAGTTTTAAAATAATTTTAAAAACAATTTAATATTTTCGTTTTAAAGATAAGTAAATATTAAAACAAACAAAAAAACAATTTAAATTTTCCGAGTATATTCAAAAAATTTAAAACTTTCAAAATCTAAATTACTGATCACAAGGGCCCGTATTTTGAGGCATATGCCTTTTTTGCTAACTTCTTATAGCCTAATACGCACGAAAAACGGTCCTTACCTTGGTTTGCAGCTACTTGCTTGAGCATTTGGTGTTTGTTTTTTTTTTTTTTTTTTGCGATTTTGGTGCCTTATGCCGGGCACGTAATTTTATGCCTTTTTTGACGTTTGATGCCTTTTTCGGTATTTTTTCAAAATTTGGTTAATAAAATTTATTAAAATTTCTTGCCAAAATGGCCGAATTTTAAAATAACAAAAAAGTGAGTTAAGATTCTCTTTTTTTATTTTTTAAACAAGAATATAATAATGGTAAAATTAATTTAAAATTTCGTTTAACAACAAACAAATAAAATAAACAAATTACTACGAAGCGAACGAAGCGTTTTCAGATGTTAATATTTTTGGGAAATTTTTATTTACAGAAAAATTTAATTTAAAAAATAAAATGATAGAGGAAATTTACTATAAGAAAAGGAATTCGTCTATAACAATAACAATATTTCAAATATATTAACTACAAAATAAATATTTTTAAAATTTTAATTATTTCAATATTTCAATAAACCAGGCCGATTTCGTAAGTGGCGACCTTGGCAGGGACCCAGCACTAGTAAAATATATAAATCTAATTCAAATACGAACAAATTAATGAACTTAAAGCCAGTATTTTAAAGAAAAATATCTGATCAAAATTGTTATGAATTTTTTTAAACAGTTAAAAAACTAATCTTAAAATTAAAGAAACGAATATTTATATTCTTAGAAAAATAAAATGATTTTTAATATTACTCCGTCATAGATGCAGTTTTTTAATTTAAATAAAATTTACTATATTAATAAAATTAAACAATTAAATTTTAATATGCTATTTAACATAGAATTAAAATTCTTTATCGACCATGAAATCTGCCATTTAAAATTATCATAAAAATATGTCTAAAAAAAAAACAAATCACGAAAAATTAAATTATTTGTTTTCCCGCAGAAAATATAGGAAATAAAATTAAAATATAAAGTTTAATACCAGAAAAAAAGAATATCTGTTTTATAGCAATAATGCTTTTGAATCATTTAAAATTCTTACACATATATAATTTAGAAATGAATTCAATGACGAATCTACAAAAAATATACGGTAAATTAAAAAAAATATTAATCTGTCAAAATGATTAATCATAAACATTTTGTGTATTTAATTCAGAAAAAAATTATATTTAAACGAATAAAAATTATAAGGGCGTTTTGTTAAAATTTTTTATGATTACAAATAATCAAATATATAACAAAAATTGATATAAATTATATAAATTTTTTCAAATCCAAAAAAAATTTAAAGTATAATCAACAAACATATTAAATATATTAATTAATTTTCCATATTTCAATCAATCTGAGATTAAGCAATATTCAAATTTTTGATTTGTACTAATAATAATAGAAAAATAAAAATGTTCATCGTTCAAGCACAAAAATGACGCCTGCAATGGTAATATGGTAACGGATAGTGAAATACCGCGAGGGAGCACGCGGCTTGCCAAATAGAGGAAAGCGAAGACCCCTAAACGGTAGTTCGCGAAGACGCGGAAAACCAAAGACATTGGTTATGGTGAACCGGAAAAGATTTAATTAAACCGGTAAAAATATTTTAAACCTAAAAACATAAAAACCTAGTGTATTCAAAAGTGTTAAAAAAAGAATGACCTCTACCAATTATAAAATAAAAAAATAAAAATATTAAAAAAGAATTTAAAAATCCTAATAAATTTTTTCAATATGTGTTATCTTATTTAAAAAGCATTTAACGTTTTTAAAAAATACAAAAAACTAAAAATTAATATTATTTAATAAATAAAACACCTTTAAATAAAATTGAAAATTAGCTGCTTGTTAAATGGCACAGCTTTTTTGAACATAATTATAGGAGAAACGATCGTAGTCAATCCAATGTAAAAAATTGAATTAAAATTTTTTTGTCTTTACATCTATAATTAGTTTTTAAATAACCCAAATATCCAAGCTACGGCATTTAATTGTGGTCAACCTTATTGTGTAATATTTTTTGGTATAAAAAATACGTAATCATTAATGTGATAATTTGGCTAAAACAAATGGAATTTCAATGTAAATCCATCTTTTTTATTTATTTTTATATAATATTAAATATATTAATACTACAGTTCACTCTTAAAGAGCCCATTCAAGAGCTACATTATTTTAAATTGGAAAATAAATTAAAACCAATTTTATTAATCCTAAACAAAATATGAATTAAAAAACTAAAAATAAATAAAATATAAATCAAATACCAAAAAAAAGAATGTGTTATTAATTTCATGACGGTCAATCAGCGTGCAAGCACAAATTAAAAATGTTCATAATAAATTAAATAGTTTGATAAGTTAAAAAATTAAATAAAAAGTACAAAACATAGTTGCTATAAACTACTTGAAATGATAGAAATAATAAAAATATCAATTTTTGATATTTTTATAAAATAAATATAAACGACCAAAGAAAATTTGGCAAAATAAATTTAGTCGCTTTAAATTAGAGAGGTCGGGACCAGTAATTTTTGAAAGACCCGGTCCGATACTAACCGGTACTTCAATTAACTATTTTCATTTTTATTTAAATCACAATTTTTATAATTTGAATCTATTTTTTTAACAGATAGGGGATCCGGAAAAAATTTGTAAATTATAAAACAATTTTATAAAATGACCGTGTTTTGCGAGTTAAGTCTATTAAAAAAATAAGGAGTCCGGCGTTGCCATTCGGCGTTACATCCCTAATATGCATTAGCATACAAAAAATATATCTTAAACCCTAATTTTGTTGATTTGACCACTGGGCCAAAGGTACAAAGAATAAAACCAGATCTTTTAATAAATAACTTAATAATTTTTTTGTGTAATTTTTTCAGTTACTGCTCATTATTAAATAATTAACCGGTTGATACCGATCCCGAACTACTCTAATTTAAATTTCTATTTTTACTTAAAAAAATTTAAAAAATAACATTATTGTAAAATAACTAAAATAATGCTTAAACATTATGTTTTTAAAAAATAAAAAATGACGCATTTAAATAATATTAAATACAAGTTTAATTTGTTAAATGTTTTTATCACGCAAAATTAAAAAATGTTTACTTCATTTCGTGGTCATATTTTGAAAATTTATTGGTAAGAAAAATTCAATAACAATTAAAAATACAACAGATATTAAAAAATATAAAACAAAAAAATTTAAAAAAATTGATGAATTTACGAAATTAAATTAAATAAATAAATTAAAAACAATTGGTGGACCGGGCAGAATAATAGAAATTGACGAAAGCACGTGTGACCAAAATAAATAAGAATTAAATATTTTATGCGATTGCATAATGGACTAATAATTTGAATAAATTAGTTAAAAACAAATTAATAATATTTCAATTAAAAAATTACTTAACAAAAATAAAATGAAAGTTACAAAGATAAGTTAAATCGTCCAAATATTAAAAACTTGTTGGTACTAAATTAATTCTAATAAAGACAGTAAGTAATAATCGCCTACCTTCATTACATAAAATGCTCATTATAATCAGCGAAAAATCGAATTTAAAAAATATTAAAAAATTTTAAAATAGGACTTAAATATGTTACAAAATATTTATAAATTTATGAAATTAATTATTTTTATTGAATAAATTTACGAATGTCAAAGATGAAAAATATGAAAACATTTTACAAATGACTTAAATAAATCGCAATAAATTTACGAAATTACATAAAATGAAAAAATTAAAACAATTGGTGGGCCCGGGATTATTGTCCAGATAGATGAAATGATCATGATAAAATAAACAGTTAACTAAAATAAGTAATTGTCGTAAGGCCAATTATAGAATGTACAAAACTTAAAATTTCAGTTCAGGACAAAATATTAGTCTTATTTTGTTTTTTATTTTTAAAAACAAAATCAATAGATGTTAAATAAAAATACAATATATATGTAAAGAACCCAGCGAAGATAATAGAAAATGATTTTTTAAAAATTAAATTATAATTAATTTATTGAACAAAATTATAGCAAAAAATAATAAACGAATAATCAAAATTAAAAAATATGAAATATGAAATTGGAAAATTTACGTAATTATATAAAATTAATTAATTTAAAAAATGGAGTTAGGAATTATTGTTCAACTTGACGAAACAGCATGCGACAAAAATAAATAAAGAACAAAAGACAGTTAAAGTGCACCCAATATTGCAGATGCGATGCCGACAGAACCAAACCCCTGAAATCATCCAAGGCTACACAAGAATGTTAGCAATACATTCAAGAAGAATTCATGGAGGGTGACCAGCACAAAAAGCAATTAAAACTGGAAAATTAGCCTATTCAATCAAAAATTATAGAAAAAATGAGAAATCTCGTGGAATTAAGGCAAAGAAACCATTAATATTATTAATTGAGTGTAAAATTAGAAAAAATGTTTAAAAGGGCAAAATGGATGCCATCATGTATAAAATTATTCAAAAACAGAAGAGTAAAAAAAATTGTATTAATCTGAAATGAATAATCAAAAAATAATAATAATTTAAAATTTCTAATTGAAATTAGAAAAAGATTCAATATAAATAGTTACGAAAATAAAAACATAAAAATCAAATTAAGCTATTAATTAATACTGCAAAATAAGCTAATTTAATGCACTTAATACATTTTATACACGCACACACAGTATATTTAACACAAGAATGATTTGCATATAAATAAAAACAATATCAATTACTTAGTCTAAACGTGTGATTGTTTTAAATATAAAATTATGTTAAGTTTAATAGCTAAATGAAACAGAAATAATTGCAAATTCTGCTAAAATAAAAATATGAGACAGTTAAACAAATATTATTGCAATTTTATTTGAGAAAGTCTCGTCATACTCAATGCAATTCGAACTCAGCGTGTTCGAGTTACCCAGTTTATTAAATTCGGAATTTCCAAGAACACTATTAAAGAATTTTGTTAGTTGGTGGTCTTGGAAAATGCCGTTTTTGGAGACCACTTTCAGACTCGGCTTTCCAAAAATTCACTTTTTACGAAATAAAATTTTATATTTATGTATTCTTATAGTCCTAATTTTGCTCTATTTAAATACTATTTCTCTATCTCTTTTATTTTTCTTTAAATCAGCTACAAAAAATACCTGCCTCAAAAATGAGCATTTTTACTTTATTAACTCTAACTCCATAAATACTTTCCATTGGGATTGATCTCTTGCCAGAATAATGGCAACATATTATTGGTAATAATGTCGGGTATTTCGGATCATGATTATGATTTATTGAATTTATATTAAAAACAAATCCTTTAAAAAAAAGTTGTGCGGAAACTTATGTTACACCCTAAGTAATAAGGAATGTATCAAAAGCAGCTTTTTCTATAAAGAATTAGACATTTATATTAAAATTTAAATACATTTTACGCCACGAGGCTAAGAAAATATCTGACACTAAGAATAAATAATAACCGAAAATAAATTTGACATTGTAGTTAAATAAAAAGCAAATCCTTGGAAAATTTTTCAATTTAAATTAGTTTTAGAATTAAATGTTACTCGCTAACCTAAAAATATAAAATAAAATTAAACCAATAATTTATCAATAGATAAAAATAAGTTTTACAATGTTTTTATATCTAAGTAACTAAACATAATGAAAATTGGATTTCTATTCCAAATTACCAAATTTAAAAAAAACACAAATAATCTAGGATTATTATATAAATGCATTCTTCTTTTTAAATTGAAAAATAATAAATAAATCAAAATGAAAAAACATTAAAAATAAATTTTAAGTGCAAAATTTAAAAAAAAATCATAATTAGTTGGTATTTCGATGCGAAGTAACTATATATAAATTGCTAAAGCCTTATTTGAGTTTATCATGAGAAAAAAAAATTGTTTCTCAAAGAAATAAAAAACAAATAAAACGAAAACATATAAATTGAAAAAATCATAAATTAAATAATATTATAAAATAATTCAAAATTATGTCATCCAATGTTAAAATAAATTAGTAATTTATTAAAACAAATAAATTCAATCAAAGAAATAAAAATATTAAAGTCACATGGGCATTTTCTTTTTTTGTGCACACATACACACATTGTATTATTTAAAAAGTTAAAAATAGCACACAAAAGTACAAATTGACCTTTTTGACATTAAGTCGGCCGGCCATTAAAGAGATTTTTTCTTAAATTTTTGCCTCCAGGATAATATTTTCGTTTCATCTTACTGACTTTAAAAAGCTCAGAAATGAACTATAAAACAAAAGAAAAAAAGAAAGTAAATTAAGATTCCACATTATAATTAAAGCAAAAATTAATTATCGAATGACCAAAATTAAAAATTACTGAAATTTTTATTGTAAATAACTTTAAAAAATCTAAAATATTTTTAAATTTACGAAATTACATAAAATGAAAAAATTAAAAACAATTGGTGGGCCCTGCATTATTGTAGAGATAGATGAAATGCTCATGAGAATAAAATAAATAAGAAATTAAAATAATTTATTTGATTATTAGGACAAACAATAATATAAAATTGTGAAAAAAATTTTCACAAAACTTAAGAATATTCATGATATGAAAAAAGGTCATCTATGAAAAAATATATCAATTAAAAATCAAAATACAAAAGAGCCCGCAAAAAAGAGACATTATATTTTATTTCTTATTTGTAAGTTTTAAAATACATATAAATATTATTTAAATTAAGATATTTTGTTGGAAGAAAATTGGCGCATCTCTAATATTATTCATACTAAAAAATATATAAATAAAAATTACATGTAAAAAACTTACGGATATGACAAAAAACAAAATTTTACTTACTTATAAAACATAAACAAACTTTAAAAAAAATTTATTTGAAAGAAACATTAAGAGATAAACAAAAGAGTTTTCCTCGATAAATAATATTAAATTGTAAAATACCCATGAATAGCCATTATCCCAAATAAGGAAAGTAAACGAATATTAATCTAATTAAATCTTTATTTATTTACTTTACTATTGAATCATAGCATACGTTAAAAGTAAAAACGTTCATCGCTCAAGCACAAAAAATAAATAATTGTTAAGTCTGTTAAATTCAGAATTTGTTAATATTCATAAAAATTTATGACTAAATCAGTCATTAAAAATATTTGATAAAAAATATAATCACAAGAAAATTTGATAAAGTCAGGCCCCTAACAAACAATTAAAATAAATTTAGTCCAATTATTTCAAATTCAACTAAATGTTGTTACCAATGAACGAATTATTCTTGAGACGAAAAAATATCTATGATATAATATCTCAATGAATATTAATAAATGCCTTATAGAATGACTATACGAAAGAAATATTTATTTTATAAAAAAGTAATTTATAAAGAGCAAATTAAAGTGGTTTTTTTTTGCGAATTGCTGCAAAAAAGATTATAGCGACTGCATCGGAAAAAGTTCCAGTCCCACAAATACCATAAAACTACGCGAGAATTTACCAAGAAATACGACAATATTGTGAAGAGCCTGACCAGCTCCACTCCAAGAGCAAACAATTAATAAAATTTTAAATAAAAAGAAACGAAACGAAGAATTAAATAAAAATAACAAAACACATAAATCTTTAAACTATCTCATTTAAATGCATTAACTAAATTTTTACATGTAAATAATATAAATTACTCAAATCATGAGAATTGTATATTGTCAAACCAGTAAAAATGTTATATGAAGAATTAAACTCTTGCAAATTCTGCAAAATAAAAATATGCTATAATTAAACAAATATTATTACCAATTTTAATATTGAGAGAAAAGTCGAAAGTTCTTTTAACCAGCAGATGTCAATGCAAGTATTAAAACAATTAAAGAAAACATGTTAATTCTTTAGCAACAGAAAAGCAAATATTCTAGTGTGGGATTTTTAATAATTAAATTAATATAAAAGATAACGGAAACAATATGATAATAATCAATGAATACCAAAAGTTATTTTTGCTATGCACAAAATTCGACATTTATATTAAAATTAAAATATAATTTATAATTTTATGCCATGAGATTAAAAAAATATTTGACCTTTAGCTGCTGTGCTTTTCTTCCAGAAATTTCAAACGCATAACCAGAAATATATCTACACATTCGCATATATAAATTTTGTGCCATTTTATGCGTTCCTCTAAAAGAAATCGGATGCTTTCGGTTAAAAACATCCGGATTTAATTATTTTAGAGATTATCTGTTGAAGATCTGAAAATTTCAACTAAAGTAATGAAAAGAAAATGTAAATTTTTAGAAATTCATACCAAATTAATTACTTTTTTAAGCAAATATATTGAAGAAATAATAAACTATTGAAAACCAAGAATCAAGCAAAAATAAAATTATTAAACTAATTATGAAATGGATGAAATTGTCAATAAGACGCGTAAAATAAATAAGGAAATGAATTTTAAAAGAAAAATCATTTGTTTTTTAAAAAAACAAACCAAATTATAAAAAAAAAAAGCCGAATCAGAATTCTGTAAGTTTAGTCACCATGAATATTCATGAGATATGTGTTGTCAAAGGATAATAACTTTGGATTTATTCAATAAAAATTTAAAAATCAAATTAATTATTAAGCAAAAATAAATAAATATACAAAATAATATTTTTAAAGGGAATAATGTTCCCATTAAAAACAAAGTTTTTATTAAAACACATTGCAGCTTTTTACCATATCTATTTTAGTTTTACTTTAACTTTTTTAAATTTGAATTTATTTATAATACTAATGACGAAAATGACACTTTTTTCAAAATATCCGAAACTTTTGCAGACATAAATTTTTAATTTCTTTCACCGGCGGCGTCTATTGTCACCACCGAAAACATCAATAAAATTGTCTCCGAGTTTTTTTCGACAAAAGATATTGCCTGGTGGACTAATAAATTGGGTTGTAAGTAATCAGCCGCCACCTGCTGGAGGAATCGAACTTGAACTTACTTTTCTTTTGAGCAGTTTGATGAATAAAATTTTTTAAGCGTTTGTTGCAAAATGATTTAAATTGAAAAAACTTTCTGTGATGATTAGTGTTTTTAAAAATTAAAAGATAATTTCTATAAAATGATAAATTAAATTAAATTATTAAGTAATGTTATAAATTCCATCCAATTTTTAAATTGGTCAAACAATTGCAATCGCAAGATTGTCCATTACGTTACTCGGAGTAGCTCAGTTGGGCCCCGGCACGTTTGGGCCACATGTTTTTGGCTATACTTTTTCGTTGTCACCCAAATCCAACATTGTTGGTATCATTCGGTAAGTGTAAATGTCCTCTATTATTTTGTAGACTAATTGAGCATGGGAAGGGCTCTCGAATGATACTAAGATTGTTGGCTTTGGTTGACAAAAAAAAAAATAGTCCAAAAACCCGTTTGGACCCAAAAGTGCCGGGGCCCAACTGAGGTGTACCGACATTACTAATGAATTGTAATTAACTGACGGATTGTCCACTAATCGATTTTAAAAAAATTATTTTTTTCGGATTATCCGGACACCTGATAAATTTTTCTTCTTATCCCTATTTCATCATATTTGCCCTTTTTCATGCTCTTTCTTTTTCCTTTCCCTCTCTTCCCACTCTCTTAAAATCCCCTGCATCTCTTCTCTTTAATTTCTTGTCTACCCTTACTTTACTCTTTCTCCTTTCCCTTTCTTTCGGGTCATTTTTTGTGCCTTTACCAGCAAAGATGCCATAAAATATCGATAAACGAAGGACAACATGTTGCTGGAGGAGACAACCATTCCCCATTTCCTTCCATTTGTGCTTGGGTCGTTAAATAAACGCCACCAAAAAGGACAAAAAAATAATTAAAATAATAATTGATGATAACTTTGCTTAAAAGTTACCTAATTATAACTGAAAGCGAAAATGTTCTTTCTTAGCCTGAGTAATTTAAAATATTTGTTAACTTTCAAAAAAAGTAATGATCAGAAGAATCAAAAGCTGTTAAATTTATACCTTTTGCAGGGCGGGTAACTAAAATTGGAACGAACTCGATAAAANAATTCTTTTTCACAAAATACTTTATTTTGATTTATCGAATTTAGGTGTGGATTAGAATTAGAGCAAAATAAACGTTAAATTCAGAATTTAATCTATGCCCCCAAAAATCCATAGAAAAATTCTTTAATTTTTTTTTTTGGAATTTTTTTAGTTAATTTTAATGAAAGTTTACAACAAACGAATAATTTTCTGTCTTAACCACAAATTAGGAAACATATGCAAAAAATGTCGTACAATCGTGTTCAACTGACTTTTGTCCTCTAAAATATTTTGAATTCCATTCCCTCAACCGTATCCTCAAAATTTGAAGTTTCCAATCTTTAATTTAAAATATCATTTAAAAAAATTTATCCAAGATTCAAATAATTTTAAAAACACATAAAATAAACTTGGCAAAAAATTTATACCTTTTGCAGGGCGGGTAACTAAAATTTGGAACCAACTCGATAAAAAGATTATCGAAAAAAACTCATCAAATCAATTTAAAAATAAAATTAAAACTATCTCTATTCCTGTAAAATAGACCGGAAAAATTAAAGTCGAATTATTAATTCATTAAAACTAAAAGTGATTTGGTTACTATTTTTTATTGGTTTCAGATTATATTTTATTTTGGCGGTAATCTCGTTTTAATTGTTTATGCGCTTTCTTGAGGACATTTTTAAATAATGTTTTTGTCCTCAATGTAAGCGGATTTTTCCCTTTTGTGGACTTTTTTCTTTAATAACAATAAACAATAAAAGGACAAAAAAGGACTAATGGACGAAAAAGATAAAGCCTCCAAATTGTTTGGCAACAAATCGAAAAAGATAAATAAATACCCACTAAAAAAGAAAAGAATTTCAAGACAATGAATGAAATGGAAATGGAAAAACAAAGGAATGAATTGAATAAAAAAAGATAAATCCACAAAAAAAATAAATAAATAATTTTTGCAAAAATATAAAGTCAAAAAATAGTCAATTTTTTTCTGCCCAAAATCAATTTTTTGGTTTTTTATTTTCTTACAAATTTATCTTTTTTTTTGCTGAGATTCGAAATGTTCTTATTTCTTTAATTAATTCATTAATTAAGAGAAAAATGACATTTATTATTTTACATTAAAATAGGGTTCGAGCCCCGCCCCCGCCCCCGTCCCCGGGGACGGGACAGGTTTTTTGGGCTCACCCCCGTCCCCGCCCCCGTGATTCAGACCCCCGCATCCCCCGCCCCCGCGACCTTCACCCCCGCGGGGGCGCGGGGGTGAAAAATACACCCCTAAGAATGACATATTCGTGGATAAAGACAAAAAATTTATACAATTTCGAATTTTTTTTTAACCATTTTGACAAATTTTATGAAATAAAGTAAATATTTTATTTACAGTTCTATATATATTTGTGGATCAGTGGTTAGTGCTTCAGCATTAACAATACTTTTTGTTATCGGTTCGACACCGGTTGACGTTTTCTTTTGATTTTATTTTTTTTCCAATTAATACAGTGTTTTTCTATATGTTCTTATTTGTAAGAAATGTTCTGATTTGGGGATAGTGATTGCCTTATTTTCATCTAAAAGAGGAAAGGTTCTGGAAAATTTGGCTATTTCTAACAAAATTCATATAAAGTCTTAAAAAATTTTCCCCTTGCGGCGCCAATCGGCACCGCCGGTCCCCAAAAACTCCTATTTTCCTTAAAAATTAGCCAAAGATCTTAAATTTTGATCCTTTTTTGGACAAATTTGTTAACAAATTGCATTTAAAATTTCAAAATTTTTTACCGGCGAGACCTCTCCCCTCGCACATTCACCAAGTTTTTTGGAAATGTGCCGCAAAAATGTTAAAAGTCTGATTTAGTGATCCCGAATGCACTGAAATTTATGATAAATATAATAATAGAATACATTTTTGATCGAATAAAATGTAAAAATATTTGAAGCAATTTTGCAAATGTTCTTACTTTTAACCCTAAAATTTTATTTTTTGGCCTTTGTTCTTATTTTGAAAATTTTGAGATAGAAACCCTGGATTAATAGACAAAAAAACCATAAAAATTGACTATTCTGGCATAATTTATAATCCCTAAATTTGGTCATTTTTAGACAATATCTGTGCAATTATACCAAAAAGAATTAAATCAAGGCGATACTTCGAATAAAGGAATGTGGAGCCAAACATATCATTCAAATTTTTGTGAGATTTTTGGGAGCTAATTAAAAGCAAACCCCCGCCCCCGTCCCCGGGGGCGAGTCATTTGCTCACCCCCGCCCCCGGCCCCGCGACTCTGACCCCCGCAACCCCGCCCCCGCGAAAAGCCACCCCCGCCCACGGGGCTCGAACCCTACATTAAAAAAGGATTGTTTGTATACTTCATTTTAAAATATTTAAATAGTAAATTTATAAAAATAATATATAATTTTTATATTATAAATTTTATTTGATTTCGTCATGGAAAAAATTCCCGTATTAAATTTCCCGTTTTCCGTTCCGGAAAATTGCATTGCCAAACACTAATTTTTATCAATTAAATACAATTAAATTTTGCACTCAAAAGTCTCGCCCACTAATTAATTACCTACCATTTTTTTATTACCTTTCATTTTGGCTGCATAATTTTAAACCGAATAATAATGATGGCAAATGTTGCTCAATCAGATCATTTTGTCCAATTTGAATTAGCAAACGAATTGCCAAAGAAAAATAAATTTGAAAAAAATCGAAATTTATATCATTCCAAATTGTCACTTGCCGCTTCTCAGCCAACAATTCATTTTCCGACGACGCAACAGATTGAATTGCTTTCACAAAGTCAATGTCATCATCAATATTTGTTTTTTCATTGAAATTTCTTTTTAAATTGAATTTTTATTATATTTAATTATTCTGACAATATTTCGACTTGCGAACCAGGGATGGGCTTTCGCGTTTCGCTTTCGCATATTTCGCTTTTTTGGTACTTTCGCTTTCGCGTTTCGCTTTTGCATATTTTGCTTTTTTGGTAATTTCGCTTTCGCGTTTCGCTTTCGCATATTTCGCTTTTTTGGTACTTTCGCTTTCGCGTTTCGCATTTTGGCGCGAAACGCGACTTTTACACCCCTAAGAATGGAGATGAAATGCCCCTAAAATTTTCAAAATTTGATATATAATTGGCTAATTTTCAGTGAAAACCTGTTTAAAAATGGTCAATATTTCCAAATTTTCCCCCGGTGGCGCCTATCGGCGCCGCCTGCCCCCCTTCTCAAAAAGTTTTTTTGGAAAAAGCGCGCCGCAAAAAAGCTTTTTATTGATTTTTGAAAATTTGGAATAGGATTTTACAAATTGATGATTTTTACTATATGATTTTGACTATTAAAAAAATTTTGGAAAAAAATTCGCTTTCGCGTTTTTTTGGAATTTCGCGTTTCGCATTTCGCATTTTATTTTCCGATTTGGCCCATCCCTGCTGTTGCGAACAACAGTTATGACTTATGACTTTTATTTATGTATTTTTTATAATTTCCTACTATTAATTAATATATACATATTTTTTCGTTTGTTTTGTACTTTTTATTACATGTTTTCTTTCTTTTCTTTTTTTACATTTTTTGGTTTTGAATAAAAATTTCTTATAAAAAATAAATTATTTTAAGCCCTTATATCCATTTTTTCAAAAGTTTAAAAAATCTATAAAGCCAAAAAGGTTAATTTAATTATGGCACTTTTTGCCCCAATTTCACCTTTTTCTAAAATTATAATCGAAAAAGCATAATAAATTTTTACTTTAGAAATTTCATCCCTATTCATGCTGAATAATAATTCGCATTTTTAGACTTTCTTTTACTTTAAAATATTTTCACAAATATTTCCTAATTTTTAATTACTTTTCAATAAATTCGGTGAGTCGCCTAATGATGTGTTTGCCCAATGTTAATGGGAATGTCAACAATTGCTTCTTTTCGTCACATTTCACATTGTCCGAATTCATTTTCAGTGTTTCATATAAAATTGGACCAAATCTTAAAATTTCTTTTCCCAAATGTCTCAAATTTATTTGTCTGCTTATTTCGCTTGAATTAATTGGGCTGTAATCCGATTGGATTTTGTCCAATATTTCCAATAATTCTTTCAGAGAGTCTCTTTTTTCATTAAATGATTTCTTTTCAAATCTTTCTTCAAATTTTCTTAAAACTTTATCATTTCCATAATGTAATTCGTAGTAATGAACATATCTTCCCAGTATTTTAAATTTGTTTGATTTTGCCAAATTTTTGATTAATTTTATGTTTAATAATGGATATTTCAATGCGGAGTTGACAATCTTTATAAGATCATTACAATGTTGTAGTATTTCCTAAATGTTTGAAATGGGTATTTAAAATTAAAAACTTTATAATTTATTCATCTGTTTTTAAATGACTTATACAAAAGGGGGCGGGGCAGGCCAAGGCCATGCACAGAAATGGTTATCACTAAGGCTGCCAAAAATATGGATATGAAATCGCGAAATATGGCCATAAAATATGTACCAAAAATTGCGAAATATGGACATAAATTTTCCCAAATTGAGGGTATTTTTCGTGCGTTTCAGGTCCACCACAGTACAGGAAAAAAATATGTATTTCCATATAATTGGCAGCCCTAGATATCACCAAATTAATAAAATAATAATTATTATAAAGATAGCAGTTAAAGTAATTATTAAATTAACCTATGTATTCATTAGCTTCATCAATTTCAATTACTCTCACATAATTCCACAACGGTTCACCGAACAATTCCATTTCGAGCTGATGACAACTAAATTCTTTCACATTTCAAATATTTTAATTTAAGAAACAAATTGGAAAACTTTTTTTTTCTTTTATAATTTTACAGTAACTACCGTACCCTTCTGCCGGTGTATTGTTATCGCCAATGGTTGTATGGTCATGTTCTTTAAATGCAGCTTTGCCACAATGTTTTTTGTTTTTCTCAACAAAATCTTTAAAGTCTTGATGAGTTAATCGCAATCGTTTCGCCAACTCTCGCCCAAAATTGAACAATGCGCAGTCCATTTTTCTGTCCAATTCATTTTTGAAAGTTTTTTTGCTGAAATTTTTAATGAGTTTAGTATAATTAAATTCTTTTACAATTTTGTTGCAATTATATTTAATTAAAAAGTGGGCAGCTATTTTTTTTAAAATCCACCAAATTGATCATTTTTGGTCAAAAGCTATTTAAATACAATAAAAATTTCAAATTATTTGTCTTTTACGAATCTGAATTAAATTATGCGGACTTTTTTAAAAACAGATTCTAAAACAAAACAATTTTGAACAGATTTTATTTTAAAAATTAACCAAATTTCTCAGTATAAATATGATAATTGGTGTTGATTATTTGATAAAAATATAATTTTTACAGTGGTAAATTATCTACTTTCCCGTTCTGTCCACACAATTAAATTTTATTTTATTTTTAAATCAACAGATGCGCGCGCAATTTTGTAAAATATTTTTGATCAGTTATGCCACTTTCTCGGGGTGAAAAAAGCAGCTTACAAGGGAACATTCCGAGCTGTAAGTCGGAATCCGGCGCCTAGTTCAAGAGTTACAAGGCCTCAAAATCGAATACATTTGAATTAAATTTTTAACAAATTAAAGATTAAAAAAAAACATTTTTAAATATTAAAAATGCATTAAAATTATTTATTTGGATAAAATAAATGTAATCTGTCATTGTGACGTGGAGAAAAATCGATGTAAAGTGAAAAAAGTTGAAAATGACTCCTCAAGCACTAAAATTTCGGTTTTTTAAGCCCTGTAACTCTTGAACTAGGCGCCGGACTCAGCTAAAATTAAAAATTCACAATAGAAGCCGACCATTGCTTTATCCAATGGTATATAATACATATGTATTTTTCGACTTACAGCTCGGAAAATGTTCCCTTGTTAGCATTCAGTTTGTATTTTTTGATAAAGGGTTATGAAGTTAAGAGCCCATTTATTTAAAAAGATTAAAAAATAAATAATTCTTGTGATCACTAGGGATGCTAATTTTATGCAAATACATATTTTTTCCTGGATTCTCCATAGCCTAATTAGGGGGGAAAAACACACTTTCTTTTTGTGTTTGCGAACAAAAGATGGGACTTTAAAAAATCGATATTTTTTTTCAAAAAATGATATATCAAAAATTAATTTTTTAAAAACTAAAATGTGATTATAAGCCTATTTTGGTCATTTTTATGGCATTTTGTGCCTATTCAGTTTTTACGAAGAATTTTTTCCAAAAATAACCATTTAAAAAAATTTTATTTACATATTTGTGGATTTTTGTACATATTTCATACATATTTTAGCATTTTTTATACATATTTTATTTACATATTTTGCAAATTTTGTTACATAAAATTAGCATCCCTAGTGTTCACAGAATAGGAAAGTACCTATTGCTTTAACTTTTCATATTTTGCACTTATTAAACTGTAACATACAGTGCTTGTCCTGTTGATGATGATTAGGGCTGCTAATTTTATGTAAATACATGTTTTTTTCCTGGATTCTCCATAGCCTAATTAGTAGGAAAAACACTTTCTTTTTTGTGTTTGCGAACAAAAGTTGGGACTTTTATTTACATATTTTTACACATTTTCGGATTTTTCTACATATTACATATGTACATATTTTTATACATATTTTGGACTTTTTCGTACATATTTCACAATTTTTCGTACATATTTTCATTTTTTTTTTACATATTTTGAGGATTTTTGAGAATTTTTATAGAATTTTTTTTTTGAAAAATTTAAAAAATTTGTTGAAAATGTATCCCTAAAAAATCGAATTTTTTTCAAAAATGATATATCAAAATTAATTTATGAAATATTAAAATGTGATTCTAAGCCTATTTTGGTCATTTTTATGGCATTTTGTGCATATTTTCACTTATTACGAAGAATTTTTTTCCAAAAATTAACCATTTAAAAAAATTTTATTTACATATTTTAGTACATATTTGGGGATCTTGATACATATTTCATACATATTTTAGCATTTTTTATACATATTTTATTTACATAATTCGCAAATTTTCTTACATAAAATTAGCAGCCCTAATGATGATGAATTCGGCAGAGACAAAAAAGAAGTAAATTTCTTCTCTATAAATTTGTAAATTGCTGGTGGATTCTTTTTTTCATTTGACATAATTGTTTCAATCACTTTCACAATTTCTCCAAAAGTTATTTTTTTGTCAGAGAGTTCGAGAATGAATTTAAAATTTCCTGAATTTTATTTTATTTACAATTTAAAAAAAAATTAATTAATTCTAATGTTTAAAAAGACAGATTGTTAATTTAATTAATCATTTTAAAATTTTCAGATATAAATAAATACTAACTAATATATTGTTGCTGTTTTTTCAAAATTTCTTCCGACAAATTTTGTTTTGGACACAAAAATTGAGTCCAAAAATGATTTCCATTTTCGTCAATTTGAATAATTTGAAATGGAAATATTCTAAAATTACATTTAATTAATTTTTTTTATGTCCGATTTTTATACCCAATTTGATTTTCGCCACCGCTTTCTTCCGACAAACTTTTGTACGCAGAAATAAGCGTTTTCAGTTGCCATCCTCCAATGTCACGGAGTCTTTTGAAAAATCCATCGTACCATCTGTTATTCTCCGATCGGCCATAACTGTGCAATTTAATTAGTTCAGATGCATTAGTATTATTATTTAATAAATAAACTAGGGCTTTTTAATGAGCATGGATGCCAATTTAAAAAAGATAATAGGCAGAAAATGGACTTCTCATCGCACGGTGACCATTTGGCGCTATTTTCGCATGATTTTTTTGTTGCATTTTTCGTGACTTTTTGCCGTTTTTAAGACTTTTTGGCGATTTTTTATGACTTTTTTAGTCGACTTGTTGAAGATGTTTAGTGACTTAAATTCCCAGTCCTATTCATCGAAATCGGCATTTTACACCATCCCTGGTTAATACATTGTGCAAAGGATGACGCGCACGGCAAATGAGAAGGCCAATTGCATAATTTGGTTCACCACACTTTTGTCAATTTCTTTTTTCGGCTTAAAAAATTCGTTTTTGAATTTTTCAGCGATTTTATGGCCAAGCGATTGGTCAAAATGCACAAAGCCAACAAATTCATTTTGTACACGTTCTGCACTGAATCTTGGGGCCATTTTTAAATTCTCATAAGCATCTTTTGAATCTTCGTTTTGGCTTATCACTCGGAAATGGGCAATTTCTGCCGCACATTTCACAAATGTCAAATTGAAAACTGTCCTTTTTTGCTTCTCCGAATAATTATTTTGAGGGTATGGCTTTGGTGGATCAATCAGAATTGTATCTGAAGTTTAAATGAATGTCAAGTTAGAGAAATTTCGAAAAGGAAAAAATGAGAAGATCAAAGAACGGATTGATGTACTAAAAACCCCAAAAAAGTCCAAAATTTATCCCAAAAAAATGAAAAACTGCTCAAAAATTACGTTAATTTCTCAAAAAATCTTATTCTTTATCCATTTTGCTAACACAATGCTAACCAAAACATTTCAATGCCTTTAGGCATTAATTTTCATGGAACTTTGAAATTGAACTTCGAATAAAGCAAAACATTGATTTTGGAATTTAGATGAAGATAGCATCGACAGAAATATTTTGAAAATTTAATGTCATTTTGCCAAGAATTTTGTGCCAAAAGGATATTTTTTCAAAAAAATTTAAAAAATCGCCAAAATATGCGCTAAAAAGTAATAAAACCCAGAAATACTAGCCACAATTTGAGTTAATATCTCTTCGAATGGATCTGCAATTCTACTATGTAGCTCGCTGTTGATTTTAAAAAAATTCAAACTTTGGCCCCAAAACGGAAAAGTACCAAAATATGTTTTTATGTGCTAAAAACTCGCTCTAATTTATATGAGAAAAGAAGTAAAAATTCTATTTTTGAGGCTTTCATGCGATAAAATATTCGCAAAACACAAAATTACAGAGAAATTAATTATTATTTTTTTTTATTTTGACAATTTAGTTAATAGAATTTGTGATAAATTAGTAGAATACAAAAATTTGTAAAAGAAGCTGACCCATTTTGTCGTGTTCGTCTCTGTAATTTTTGTAAAGTTCGTCCATAAACTCGGCAAAAGCAATAAATTAAAAAATAAAATTATTTCTAACTAAAAATTAATTAATCAAAAAATTTTTGATCATAACAAATTCTGATCAAAACTTTCTTAGAACGAACAAAACAAAATGATCTTTCTATCATTCACTTGCTCTATGTGTCCTCTATTAGCCTGCAAAATTCCTAAAAAAATTTCTTTGGGTTTCAAAAAAGTTATGGCCAAAAATGTGTGAAAACCTGGCCACATGTGTACCTTTGGCCATAACTTTGCTCAAACTTGACCAAATTTTTTGAAATTTTACAGGCTAATAGAGAACTGTTAGGGCTATCGAATGATATCTCTAATTTGGATGAGTTTGACAAAAGTTATGGGCCGTTTTTTGTTGAAAGCATATCCCTTGTTACATTATGCAAAGGATGATGCGCACGGCAAATGAGAAGGCCAATTGCATAATTTGGTTCACCACACTTTTGGCAATTTCTTCTTTCGGGTTAAAAAATTCGTTTTTGAATTTTTCGGCGATTTTATGGCCAAGCGATTGGTCAAAATGCACAAAGCCAACAAATTCAATTGTTGCATCTCTTGTTTTGTATCTTGGGCCCATTTTTAAAATCTCATAAGCATCTTTTGAATCTTCGTCTTTGTTCATCACTCGGAAATGGGCAATTTCTGCCGCACATTTCACAAATGTCAAATTAAAAACTGTCCGTTTTTGCTTCTCCGAATAATTATTTTGAGGGAATGGCACTGGTGGATCAATCAGAATTGTATCTGAAGTTTAAATCAGTGTGTAGCAGAGAAATTTCGAAAAGGAAAAAATGAGAAGATCAAAGAACGGATTGATGTCCTAAAAACCCCAAAAAGTCAAAAATATATCCAAAAAACGAAAAAACTACTCAAAAATAACGTTAATTTCTCAAAAAATCTTATTCTTTATCCATTTTGCTAACACAATGCTAACCAAAACATTTCAATGCCTTTAGGCATTAATTTTCATGGAACTTTGAAATTGAACTTCGAATAAAGCAAAACATTGATTTTGGAATTTAGATGAAGATAGCATCGACAGAAATATTTTGAAAATTTAATGTCATTTTGCCAAGAATTTTGTGCCAAGAGATATTTTTTGCTAAAAACTCGCTCTAACTTATAAGAGAAAACACGTAAAAATGCTATTTTTGAGCCTTTCATGCGAAAAAATATTCGCAAAAATACAAAATTAGAGAGAAATAAATTTTTTTTTTTTTTTAATTTTGATCAATTTAGTTAACAGAAATTGTTATTAGTTAGTAGAATATAAAATTTGTAAAATAAGCTGACCCATTTTGTCGTGTTCGTCTCTGTAATTTTGTAAAGTTCGTCCATAAACTCGGCAAATGTGTGGACATTGTTGCCCAAATTTATTGGGTCCCATTTGTAGGGGGACGACACACAAATGGAAAATTGAAGAAAATTTAGGAAAATTTGAAGAAAAAGAGGAATTGGTTTCATATTTCTAAAATTTTGCAATTTTAATGGATTTTCTATGCTACATGTTTAGAAAGGCCTGGGAAATGTGTTTTATTTTTGATTATTAAATTGAAAAATGATGGCTTCTGCTTATGTCATACTTCCTATTAGCGGCCCATCACTCATTATTTGGCATTAATTAACGTGGATTTGCCACCCAAATCTCCTGACAAATGAAAAATTTTTTTGAAAAACAAATTATAACAGAAGCCTTTGCAAATGAATGTATGAATAAATAGGCATATTAATGCATAAAAATGATTCTCTATTTTAGATTTGTCCTGAATATGTCCTGGTTTTGAAAATCTGTCCCTAATGAATTTTTCAATCAATTTTCTGCCCACTTTTATGCAATAATTTCTTTGTAATTGACTCCATGTCAATAAGATGCCCTTTCATAAAATTTGAAATAGAATTAATACTTTATGTTGGTTGATGAAGTAATAATTTTTTAAATTTTACTGTCAGTTTATTAAAAAACAAATTTTTTATAAAATATGGTCTGACGGTTTCAAAAATTACTCAAAATAACCAACACAAAAGGAAAATTCATTTGTTGGTCTTTGATATAAAATCTTAAATTTAAAAATGATTAAATAAAAGATAAGCAAATCATTGAACAAAATGAACAAATTGGAAATGTACAAATCTGAAGAACCCGGATTTTGAGACAAAAAAAGCGAATTTAAGGAAAATGGCCTTGAATTAAATGCACCAAAGTTCTCATAGAAAAAGACAGTTTCGTATAATTATTTTTCTTTTCTTCGTTTCACATATTTTTCTAATTTCCGTGTAATTCTGTACGAAATTTTTGCAGTTAAACTAAGTACTCATTTTGCAATCTTAATTACTAGAGTGTTCATTTTGCAGAATATGCTGTTTTTTTTTTTTGCTAACTTGGGGCGTGATAATAAGCATGAAAAACGCATTTCTAACTTGGTTTGAGGCTTCTAAGTACACCTTTTTCATGCTGATTTTTTCTTATTTCTCGATTTTTTGATTTTTATGCTGATTTGGCATTTTTTTGCTTTTTTTGTGATCTTTCGTCATTTTAAGGAATTTTTTAAAATATTTTCAGCAATTTTCAAAAAATTTATTAACAAAAATGCAATAAAAACGAAAAATACACCCCTAAGAATCGGTCCGAAAAATTTCAGAAAAATACACCCGTAAGAAATGAAAAATTTTATCAAAATAATTCATCTCCAAAATTTATTTAATTTATTTTTTTTTGACAAGATTTTGATATTTTAAAATTATGTATCTCATTACCATTTTTAGCACCTATTTTGGAGAGGGAGCACATAAAGATTTTTGCTGCCTTTTTTCAATTTTTTGCGCCTTTAATCCCATAATTTTTATGCTTTTTTCCAATTTTTTGTGCTGATTTGGCCTTTTTTGTGCTTTTTTCATGCTTATTTTGGAAAAATTGGTGCTGTTTACAGTGCTTAATCGGTGATTTTTTGTGCTAAAAACTGAGCACTCTATTAATTACAGTTTATTAAATATTTATCGGTACCCATGCCGATTCGAGTCGCAAGTTAATTTTGTTACAACAAAATACATAGACAAAATATTTTATAGAAAATATGAAAGAAAATGTTTAATTGACTTTTTCTTTAATTTTAATGTTGGCTAAAAAATATAATTTTGGCTGACTTGTAATGAAAAAAAAGCTTTCTTCCATCGCTTAACGAGTTTATTTATAAAATTTTTATTTTTACGAAACGAATGAATGGCATTTGGTGGGGAGTTTTCGAAATTCAATAGTTTAGAAAATGGTGGTGAATTGCGAACCGTCCAATTGGCGGCGGATTAATTTTGTAAATTTCGTCCATGAACTTGGCAAAGGTGTGGACATTGTTGCCCAAATTTATTGGGTTCCAATTGTAGGGGGACGGCACGCAAATGGAAAATTGAAGAAAATTTGAACAAAGAGATTTGGTTTCATTTTTCTAAAAATATTAGTAATTTAAGTGGAATAAGTGCATAAGTATTAAAGAATTATTTCTTTTATTTACTCACTAAAAAGTTTGGCATTTTTTATCTCGGAACCCAGGCTCATGGGCACAAAAAAGGAAATACTTTTCCTAAGAATCCAATGGTACTCGCTTAAAACAAAAAAAATTATTTCATAAATAAACAAATGAGTTTGCAGAATAATTAATTTGACACTCTGTTTTTTTGGAGAATAAACAATCGCTGACAAAGTTCAGTTGCTTAATTACCTTCTAAACTTTTGGGGTTCGAATGATAATATAATAAATTTTGATGAATTTAACTGAATAAAATGGTAAAATTTCAGATTCGCATAAAAATTGTTTTATTCATGGAGAATTTAATAATGAAAATGGCATTTTCCTAATTATTTTCCTTTAGTCACACCTATAACTTAAAGAATAACATTGCTATAAAATAATATTGCCAAGAATTCAAATAAAAATTAAAAAAAACCAAAAGAGTGTAAATTTTCAGAATTTAATTGATCAGAACAGAACGTAAAAATCAACAAAAGATTTTCATGAATTTAAAAAAAAAATTTTAATTTATATTAATGTCATCTGACAAATGAGATAGCTGAATGCTGAAAAAAAATTCAATCTCTGGCATAATTGTTGAGGCTAATTAAAAAAGGAAATTTATGCAATGACGATTGAGAAGGAATCAAAGTTATGAAGCCGAGATTTTTCTGAAGGCGAACCGAGACTCCCAAGCAGCACTGTATAAAAGATCAGCTTACCATAATTTTCGAGAGTAAAGAAAATTTAAAAAAAAATTTCTTAACCCTATTATTAAATTTTTAAAACCCCAAAATTTAATTAGACAACCCCCATCAAGTTATGCCCTGATTGTAGGGAAAATGCGTTTGTGTTTCTTGCCAAAAAATAGATTTAAAGATAATAATTGAATCACTAGGGTGTCCAATTATATGCACATGCATATTTTTTCCCGGACAAACTCTGTAATCAAAGGCCTTTAAAGTCACAAAACTTGGAAATTTTTGAACAAAATCTGTTACGCCGCCTGACCCCC
>SIJG01000051.1:370354-404152 GCA_023374025.1 Heterodera schachtii
TTTTTTTTTTTTATATTATAATTTATATTTCTTTTTGAGGTGCTGAAAGAGTCATTTAAATTACCAATAAAATTTAAATCTAGATTAAACGTGGGCTTTCGTATTTTCCTCCAAAAAGAAGATTAAAAATATTAATGTCTGGTGAAAAAAGGAATTAAAAACGTCTTTTTCAACTTTTTGTTTAGTTTTTCACAAAATTACCAATTGTAAGAAAACAAAATTTCTATCTTTTTAACGATAAAAATGCCAATTTATTTAAATCCAATTTTATTCAATTTAACGAAAAATAAAGTTTACAAAACCAAATTTTGTGGGTTTTGAGTAATATCCCTAAAAAATGGGTGTCCGATTTTCTGTCCAATAAAATGCCAATACATTTAAACCCATTTTCATAAACTTATCAAAAACAACTTTCCAACACCAAATTTTGAGTCAATTTCCTAAAAAACGTGTGCATAGGATTTGCTCTCCAATAAAAATTGCCAATTTCTGCTCATAAATGTGTTAACAAACCTCAGCTGAATCACCACCAGTTTTGTTTACAATGTTGCGGCCTCGGCTTGAAGAAGATTTGCCAATGTTTTTGGCTCTTTGTCATTTCCATTACCAGTGCCATTTGAGCATTCAAAAAAGAACCAAGGCAAATAATGGCAATAGAAAATACAAAAAAAGTAGAGTAAAAGGTCATTCCGATGCGTTCACAGCTAATAAGTAATCAGAATTTGTGGAAAACTTTGATTGAAAAATTTTGACAAAAATTTCTAGCAATGTTTTTTTCTTGAATTTTCAATAAATTATAAATAATTTATAGAAATTATTATTATTATTTGTCTTTGTGCTGAAACAGGAGGGGCAGAAACAACGCCGATTCATGCCAAAAGCCTTAATTTTTTAGAAAATTCTAAGTGTGATATATCCACTTTTGCTATGTCTTTTATAATGTGTATAATAATCAATTTTTCACTCTAACTATTTCTTATAAATAAAAATCCCATTAAAATTGAATCGATGCTTTTCTATATAAATGAAAATCCTATTAAAATATAATCGGTGCTTTACTATTTTAAATAAATAAAAATCTTATTTAAATATAATCGGTGCTTTATTATTTTAAATAAATGAAAATCCTATTAAAATATAATCGGTGTTTTACTATATAAATCAAAATCCTATTAAAATAGAATCGGTGCTTTACTATTTTAAATAAATGAAAATCCTATTAAAATCTAATCAATGCCTTTACTTTTTTATATAGCAAATCCTATTAAAATTAATCGATGCTTTTACTATTTTATATAAATGAAAATCCTATTAAAATCTAATCAATGCCTTTACTTTTTTATATAGCAAATCCTATTAAAATTAATCGATGCTTTTACTATTTTGTATAAATGAAAATCTTAAAAAATCGGTGCTTTACGAATTACAATCTCTAAGAGCATGGATTTTGTTAATATATGTAATCTAATGCTATTCATAATGTAGAATTTATAATTATAACTTCTTAATAAGTAAATGACATTGAACAATTAACGATTATTATTAAATATTTAAAAATAATTTTTTCAAATTAAATTAGAGCCGGAATTTTAAAAGTATCCAAAAAATGACCAAATTTGGTACTTTTACTTTAGTGGGACATGGCTGCCTGTTGCTGGATTTCAATTATGGAAATCCGTAAACCCTAATAAAGGAAGGTCTTTCTACAACTTAAATCCATAATTATTGGTATTAACCTAAACAACCAAAAACCAACTAAAACCTGGGGTAGCTTTATTTATAACCGGTCGTGAACAATCCTAATTTTACCATTAAATTTGTCCCAAAAAAATGCAAATTAATTTTTGTTTTTCAATATTTTAACAGATTTATTTTTGTTCGATTCTCCTTCTTCTTCTGCTTTTTATTTCAAATTCGATGTTTCCACCATTAACGGATAAAAATTTGTTAGATTTCCTTTAATCATTTTTGTTGTGTCGCTTTTTAATTTTCCTTTTTTATAAAGCATTTTTTACTCAATAAATCTTCTCACTTTTATTATTTTTATATTTGTTGAATTCTCTTTTAATTATATTCTTTGTCAAAAATGACTCTATGAATTGTCCAGCAAGGGCAAAACAAAGTATTTTTTAGGAATTAATTTTAGTGTTTATTTAAAAATATTTTGCGTAGTTAACCATTTATTTACATTTAAAATGGAAATAAAAAATAATTGTGGATTAAGAATTTACGTTTTTTACGAATTTTTATCTTAAACTTCCGACAAATTATTGGGATGACAACATTTTTCACAATGAACTCCAAATCACTGAGTTGAATTTCCATTGCCACGAAGGAGAAAAAAGTAATTTTAGTCAATTTTTTTGAGTGTGACTTTTTTTTTTTTGATTTGTATTGTTTATGTTGTTTATTAATTAATTAGTTCATCCATTTTTCAGTACCTTTATGAGTTCAAAGCGCACAATTTTCAAAATTTGCTGATTTACGCTGATTTTGGAAAAAATTCTCAAAAATGCTATTTTAGCCTATCATCACCGCCGGCACCCAAATTTACCTAAAATTTTGAAAATTTTACCTATTAATTGCCAGTTCTCACTAAAAATCTGTTTAAATGGTCAAAAATTTTCCAATTTTCCCCCGGCAGCGTCTATCAGTACCGCTGGGCCCCCGAAAGTTATTTTTCATAAAAATGACTCTAACGCATAAATTTATTATTTTTAGTGAAAACCTTTTAGCAAATTGCACTCAAATTATCAAAAATTTTTTGGAAAAAAGCGCCGTAAAAAACCTTTATTTTTTTATTTTTTCTTATTTGGAAGAAATTTTCGAAAATGCTGATTTTTGACCTTAAATGATGATTTTTTTGAAAAATGATGATTTTGAAAATTTTCATCTGGCAACTCTGTTTTAAATCAAATGAAAGAAAAGACATTTAAACTAGTTATTTAAATTAAATTTTATGTTTATTTAAAAATTAATAAAAAAATCATAGGAAAAAGCGATTTTTGATTTTTGCACTTTTTTTAAAGTGGCCTACCACAGTTGGTATCTCCTTCCAGATCTACCTTACCAAAATTCCCTAAAAATTTAGCGAAATTTTTCAGAAATCCACTAAACTACCTATTTTGATAAAATCTGTTAAAAAATCTACAAAACAAAAAATTTTCCACTGGACACTAAAACTATACTGAAACCCATAAAATTTTCTGCAAAGTGAAAACCCTAATAATTTGGCTGCTTTTCATGACTTTTATAAAATTTTTTTGGTGAGACTCATTTTTATGACTTTTTAGTCGGCTTTTTGGCGGTTTTTTATTACCTTTTTGTGAATTTTGTCAAGAACTCCACGTAGCTTGAAATGTAATCACAACAACAAAATTAACTTTAATACTTCTGGGGATCCCCGATTTTGTCATTCCCTCCCGCTTTTCCTATTTTTCCAACGATATGCACTATTTTTTTTATTCTATTTTTTTGTTATTTTAATCATTTAAAAAATTCGTATAAACTGGGAAAACATTTCATTACTAGAGAGCGGATTTTTAATTGCTAAAAAATCCAAAATCTAAAATAGTTACTAAAAAAGTGCAAAATAGTTGCAAAAAACCCCGAAAAAGGCCAAAATAGTTGCGAAAATACATAGGTGTTAAAAATTGAAAAAACCCAGTGTTTTTATGCACAAAAATTCAAAAAGTGATTAATTTTTTTATTAATTTCGCCCGCACAATTGCAACTGGTCAAGAAAATAAATGAATAAATTTTGGAGACGAATTTTTGAGAAAATTTTTCATTTCTATTGAATATTTCTTAAATTTTGGTCAATTTTTAGGGATATATTTTTTAAATTTTTTGGGATCGATTCCTAGGGGTGTATTTTTCGTATTTGTTTTTTTTTTGCATTTTTGCTATGAATCAACATAAGTGAATAATTAATTCTTTTCTCAGAGAGTTGCCAAATCGAATTTGAAATTGGGCCCAAAATTCGCCTCAATTTTGTCACCAAATGAGAGCAAAGTTAACGAATGGATAAAATGAACCATCAGCAAAAGATGGATCAAACAAAAAATCAGAACTATCTGTGAAAATAATAATTGAGCAAGATAAGAGGAACAGACTTTTTGACAACCTAATCGTTGTCCGTTGCTCGTAAAAAAGAGCTGTCGAGTGATTAAATGAACACCAATTCCTACGGTATCGCCAACACCGTAGGAAAGCAAAAAGCTAAAATCAAAAAACTCGCGCCTGCGCCAAAATGTGGGCGCCAAAACGATCTGGTCCCCTTTGTTATATAATCCTTTGCCCGGGTCCATCAATTCCTTAAGTTCATATTCATTTTTCCAATTTAAATTTGCAATCCAATTTTATCTCAGCGTAAAAGCAATAAAATTTGGGGAACCAATGCTATTTGATTTATTGTCAAAAACTGAATCAAAAATTTTCGTTAAATCCTCCGTCCCGTTCTTTTGCGAAAGGATTCGTAAAATTGCCGACACAGAATAATTCCAATTTATGTCTTAATATGTTGATAAAAATATTGTAAATTTTTATTACTCCTACCCGTTTTCTGACATGAGAGGAATATGCCCAAAATTTTTCAGTGCCATTGGGCGAATGTTCAGAGTTTGGTCTTCTCTAGCAATTGTCCAACATTGTAAAGTCAAACTGCAGGCGTTGGACGAATTTTTCGCGGAATAATATTTCGATTTTAATTTGTTTTTTATTTTTAAAACTTCAAAGAACCACTTTAAAATTTTGTCACCAGAGTAAGCCAAAGAAACGAATGGATTAAAAGAATCATCAAATAATGAAGGAGCAACGAGATAAAAACCATAGACATCTGCGATACAAACATAAAAATAAATTAATAAAAATAGGCAATTAAATAATTTGAATTTATTTAATTATTTATTTATTTCACAACACAAACGTCGTCCGTTCTTCGTGAAAAAGAGCTGTCGAGTGATAAAATTAACACCAATTCCTACGGTATCGCGAAAATAGTAGGAACCGGCATGCCTAGCTCTTTTCCGTTAATCCAAATTTTGCCATCATTTTCATAGGCGTAAGTGCCACTTCGAATCATAAATCTCAACTGCTGTTTAACAGCGAAACCGAACATGAACCGACTGAATAAATAAGAAATAAATTATAAATATTTCACTTTTTAATATTCTGATAATAATTTATAAATGTTTCAAAATACTAAATTCGCTTACTAATTTTCTTCTATTTTCATAACTGTAATTTCATAGTAAAAAAAGTCAGACAAAGGCTTGTTCAGCAAAATCGAATATTTAGCGAAGACGGAGCGCCATGTGTCGTCTTTAGGAAAAATTGAATTTTGATGTAAATTTTAAAAATACCATAAGGTCCCTTATAATAGACAGTCTGACTTTTGTTGCCAATGATTTGGAGATTCTCATCACAAGCATTGACATCCCAATAATTTTGCCGTGGAAAATTGAGAATTAGCTTAAAATTTACTTCAGATAAATAATATAGGATGGATTCATTTTGTTCTCTTACTTTAGCGGGGTCAAATTTGAATTGTGGTCCAAAATTAGTTTCAATTAAATCGCCAGAATCATTCAAAGAAACAAACGGAAACAATGGAAGACCAAAAGGAGGCGAAAAGAATAAATCGGAGGTATCTTAAAATAATTGAAATATAAATAATTAAAAATAAAATAAACGACCCAAGGGACGGCCATTCTTTGTGAAAATGATCCGCCGAGTGGCCAAATTAATGCCACAACCGACGAAATCGCTACGAGAAAATTTCGTCATTCCAAAATTCTTTGAACTATTTGTCCAAAATTGGCCATCGCTTTGGTATGCGCAACTGTCCGCATTTTGGCCGACCCTTTCGTCCAATGGCATCGCTTTGGTGGAAAATCCAATTGAGCAAAGACTGAAATTTAAAATAATAAATCAATCAAATATAAGTGCTCATATGGTAGTGCTACCTTTTGCAGTTTTTAATTTTGATTTCAAAGTAAAAAATGCCGGTTTCGGTGAACAAAATTGGATGTTTAGCGAAGGCAGAACGACGACCTTAATGCCATTAAAAAAATATTTATAGGGATAAAATTAAATAAATTTCGTATTTGTTTATAACTCAGTAAACCCCCATAAATTATTCCAATATAAAGGGCTTAGCAAAACAGCGCAAAAGAAAAAATAGATTCTTTTAAAATTTTAGCCCACACTTACCGCTTCCATCGCCTTTGTAATGGACTTTCAAAGATTCCGAGCCAAAGATTTCGAGATCACTGTGAATGGCATTGACATCCCAACAGTTTTCTTTTGGGATTGAAAAGTTCTAAAATAATTTTTGTTTTTATTTATTTTAAAATGTATTCGTTCTTTTGCACCTCGGCAATGTTCTTGCGAATGTCCGGATGCATAGCTTTTAAAAGCTCTGCAAAATTAATAAATTTAAAAATTATTTTTTAATTTTAATTTTACCATTTCCAAATCGGTCTTTCAAAACGGAAATAAAGATCTCATCTTTCTTTTGCTGTTCCTTCAATGCGCTGACTTTTGTTTTGATGGCTTTGACCAAATCTGTGTCGGTGTTCTTGTGCTGGCCACCTGAACAATTATCAAGCGAAAATTAAATAATTAATTTAATTTGATAATATATTCTAATTCAAATATAAATTCCCGAGAGTCTCAGCTTTGAGTCTCGGGATCGAGTTCAGTCTCGATAAATTTTCGGACACTCGGCAATTTTTTCAGAAATACAGTAAGCCTCCAAAAGAATTGTTTGAGGAGTAAAATATTAATACAAAAAATTAATTTGCACTTTTAATAATAATAATTCCAACCATTTCCATGTTGTTGTTCCATTTTTTAACAGATTTCTTCAAACTTTCCAACTCAGTATTGATCCGCGCATTCTCAGTCTGATTCTTCATTGAATTTAACTGCAAATTTGAAGAAGGAATTTTGAATTTATTTTAAAACTTAAACTACCGCAATGAAGCTGATCAGTGCCACTGTTACCGTAATGTTCACTACAGTCAAAATGGACAACTCCTTCATTTTTTTCTGTCTGAGAATGAAAAAAAAGTCTAAATTTTTTTTTTGTAATTCAGAAATTGGAAAATTATGCAAAATTGAAATTTCTCACCAGCGATTGCTGATTTTCTGCTGTTACCGTCAGAAAAGCTGCTGCTGGTCCCATCATCATCCATTATTATTCTGATGACCTTCTGTTTTTTTTTCTATGCTTTTTCTTTTATACATTAAAAAGGGTACACTTCAGGGATGGGCCAAATCGGAAAATACAATGCGAAACGCGAAATTTGCGAAAGTAAAAAAATGCAAATGAAAATAAATGCGAAACGAGAAATTCCAAAAAGCGCGAAATTGCGAAACGCGTAAGCGAAATTTTTTCTACAACTTTTTTATAATCAAAATCATAAAGCAAAAATCATCAGTAAAATTCTATTTCTAATTTAAGAAATGAATAAAAAGCTTTTTTTGCGGCGCGTTTTTTTTTTGAGGCGGCGCCGGTAAATTGAATAAATAAAATTTGCTAATAAATTCTAACTAAAAAATGATCAAAATTTTGCACTTTTTGGACCCTTTTTTATGAAAAAAATAGGAGTTCTTGAGGCATGGCGGTGCCGACAGGCGCCGCCGCGAAAAAACTGGGAATTTGACCATTTTCAAGCAGGTTTTCACTGAAAATTAGCTAATTTATAGGTCCAATTTTGAAAATTTTGAGGAACTTCATCCCTCATTTTATACCCTTTAAATTGGAAAATTTTATGTCAATATTTTACGCGAAAAGCAACTTTTACGAGAAAAGGAATGCCATAATAGAAGAAGGGAATTAATCGGAAAATCTCATTAGTTTTCCTTATTTTTATTTTATCTAAGTTTCTTTCATTACGACGTTTATCATGTTCTAAGAATTTTATATTTTTTAATAACTGATATTTTAGGAATACACCAAATATTTAATAGAATTTTTATGAGCGAGGTATGACATAATAAAAAAGGAAATTAATTGGAAAATGTTACCATCCAATTCATTCTTCGCCGTAAACAAAAAATTGGATTCTGAATATCCCATCAGAGATTAGTCAAATCGAATTCGAAGTTGGATACCACGAACACCGAAAGATTTTCTATTGCTCCAAGAACCATCAATGTGATAAAAGCCATGACCACCACCTTTACAATCACAATTTTCATGCAAAAAAAAAAAAATCTCAGCTAAATTTGACCCAAATTGCATCTCCTCTTATCCTATCTTTATCTAATCCCGAGAATCCCTACCGATTTTACCTCTTTCTTCTGCTTTTTCTCACTGTCATTGATGGCTTGGTTGCCTTTTTTGTGCTGTTATTGTCTGACATTTGCTTAAAATTGTTAAATCCCATTTAGGCTTAAAATGATTATTTTAAATAGTTTTAAAAAAACACAGCGAAATTTGCAAGAAAAGGTTGCTCTGGATCGTTTGGCACCGAAGTTTAAGTGCCAGCTAGAAAATCTTTCGGTGTTCGTGGTATTGTCGGAGTTGGGATTAATTTGGCAACTCGGCAGATGATTTTCACTAAAAATGGAGAGCTTTTGGGTTGGTGAATTAAAAATGATTCATATTTTACTATCAATAAGTTTTTTAATTAAATATTTTTTTGTTAATTAACATCTTTTTTAGAGTCCGGCGGGAACGGGAATCCCGCGGGAAAACACGGGAATCCCGTTCCAGTTTCCCGTCTTTTTTGCCTGACGGGATTTAGAAATCATCTATATATTCCCAACATAATGATGTTTAGTTCTCCGTTCTTTCTAATGTTTTATGCCATTTTTTGGCTTTGCTATGAATGCGCCAATGGAATGCCACCAAAAAACACTAGTGAATCTTCTTCATCAAATGATGGTAAAATTCAGTATTATTAATGTTTAGCACTGGGAGGGAATAAAAAATTTATTTAAAAAGTTTAGACAAATGTTCATCCACTCAGTGTGATGTAATTTTAAAACGGATAGACGAAATGGAGAAATGGCAGAAACAACACTTTGATCAATTGAATAAAAAACTACAGAAACTTATGGTGAAATGGGGAGGGGAAAAGCAAAAATTTACTAAAAAAATCAACAAAATTTTTGAAGCGTTCATTAATTTTTATAAAATTTAATTTTCCAACAAAATTTCTGGGATTTCGACCCTTGTCACAAGGACATAGAAATTATCGGCAAAAAAAGTTTGAAGGTCCATAGCAAGGAACACAGATCGGGTAAATTAATTCAAATGATTATTTTTAAATTAATTTTCCCTAAAAAGGCTGCCGTTCCATCTTCGCAAAACACCCGATTTTGCTAAAGTCCAACATTTTTTACTTTGAAATTTCAATCAAAAAAATGGGAAGATAAAAATAACCAAAAATAAATAAATAAAAGCAAATTAAATATAATTAAATATGTTTTGTCTTCAAGTTTTATCGACTTTGGATTCGCCGCTAAAAAGCAAACAAAATTGGATGTAGAGATTTATAATCACAAAGGCAATATGCATATAAAAGTGATGGCGAAATTTGTATTAACGGAAAAGGAAATGAATAAATGCCGAATATTCCTACGGTATTGGTGATACCGTAGGAATTGCCGTTAATTTGGCCACTCGGCAGATCATTTTCACAAAGAATGGAGTTCGTTTAGGTTAGTCTTTTTCCATGAAAAATGTAAATGAATTTTTCATAAAAATATTTGAGGGTTTTTCAATTTTGTATATTTTAATATCTGTATTTTTTTTAATATTTTTACAGATTTCTATTTGTTCAATTCTCAATCTCTTGCTTCTGCTGATGGTTTTCCGCTGTTTCCATTCGTTTCTTTGTATTCATTTGACGACGAAATTGAGGCAAACTTTAGGCCCAACTTCGAATTCGATTTGACTAATCTCTGATGGGATATTCAGAATCCAATTTTTTTGTTTACGGCGAAGAATGAATTGGATGGTAACATTTTCCAATTAATTTCCTTTTTTATTATGTCATACCTCGCTCATAAAAATTCTATTAAATATTTGGTGTATTCCTAAAATATCAGTTATTAAAAAATATAAAATTCTTAGAACATGATAAACGTCGTAATGAAAGAAACTTAGATAAAATAAAAATAAGGAAAACTAATGAGATTTTCCGATTAATTCCCTTCTTCTATTATGGCATTCCTTTTCTCGTAAAAGTTGCTTTTCGCGTAAAATATTGACATAAAATTTTCCAATTTAAAGGGTATAAATTTCTCTAAATTTCTTCAAATCGCCAAATGCAAAGTAAAACTTTTAAAAATGGCTAAATATGATTTAAAAATTATTTTATAGCGAAAAACAGCCACGAAAAGAGAAACTTTCGCTTTTTTAAATTTCTTTTTGACACAAATTTACCAATCTAAAGAAAAGAATTTTCAAAAAAAATTGTTCAGAAAATTTATAGCTTTAGGGGTTCAGGACAATTTATCTGATTATGGTCCTTCTAATGAAGGTTTTGGGAAAATGCCGAAATATGGATATATGCGAAATATTGGAAAAAAAATGATCCCGTTCCTGGGTAATTTTCTTAACAAATGCGAGAGTAAAAAAAAGTATTAGTAAGAACGGATGTTCTGTAAATTTTTGATTTCCAAATTCTATTTCTTAGAAATATTTTTTTTTTGTCAAACTTAAAATTAAATATAATTTTGTTTTTTTTATAATAAAATACATATATTAAAAGATTGCCAAATAATTTTTTTTTCAAATTAATGCAACAAAAATAAATAAATAGTTTATGCACAGACACATAATAAATGAATATCGTAAAATAAAAAGAACACAATAGGACAAACAGAAAAGATAGCAAAAAAAGAACAAAGCGTAAAAAGGACAGACAAAGTATTTGCCCAGAGGCGCAACGTACTGTGATATTTCCCAGAATTTCTGCTTTAAAGTGTACCAGGTATGGGCTTTCGCTTTCGTGTTTCGCTTTCGCATATTTAGCTTTTTGGCACTTTCGCGTTTCGCATTTTGTCGTGAAACGCGAATATTACACCCCTAAGAATGAGGGATGAAATTCCTCAAAAATTTTCAAAATTGGACCTATAAATTAGCTAATTTTCAGTGAAAACCTGCTTGAAAATGGTCAAATTCCCAGTTTTTTTCGCGGCGGCGCCTGTCGGCACCGCCATGCCTCAAGAACTCCTATTTTTTTCATAAAAAAGGGTCCAAAAAGTGCAAAATTTTGATCATTTTTAGTTAGAATTTATTAGCAAATTTTATTTATTCAATTTACCGGCGCCGCCTCAAAAAAAAACGCGCCGCAAAAAAAGCTTTTTATTCATTTCTTAAATTAGAAATAGAATTTTACTGATGATTTTTGCTTTATGATTTTGATTATAAAAAAGTTGTAGAAAAAATTTCGCTTACGCGTTTCGCAATTTCGCGCTTTTTGGAATTTCTCGTTTCGCATTTATTTTCATTTCGCATTTTTTTACTTTCGCAAATTTCGCGTTTCGCATTGTATTTTCCGATTTGGCCCATCCCTGAAGTGTACCCTTTTTAATGTATAAAAGAAAAAGCATAGAAAAAAAAAACAGAAGGTCATCAGAATAATAAATAAATGATCAATTATCTCAATAAAATACAAATAAAGAAAAAGAAAGAAGAAAAATTAGAAAAAAGAAAAAATCTAAAATTGATCAATCAGCTTCAGTGAATGTTTCTCAATTCAGAGAGTTTGATTGAATTTGAATTCCTCCGAACCAAAATTTGCCGTAATTTGGTCCTCATGGTCAAACAAAGCAACAAAAGGAAACAATTGGGCAAAAGCGGAAGGTGGGAGGAGTGGAGAAATCGAAAGAAGCATTGAATCTACGAGAAAAGAGAATGGATTATAAAAAGCATAAATTAGCTAAATAATTTAAAAAAGTATTAAAATTAATTTTCTCTTATTATAAACAAACGAAAAGGACGTCCATTCTTTGTGAAAATTATCTGTCGGGTGGCCAAATTAACGCCGCATCCGACGACATCACCAACACCGAATTGATATTTATATTCAATTCTTTCTCCGTCAATATGAAAATAGCCATTGCTCCCAAAAGCATAAATGCCCAGGGAAGAAAAACAGTTCTTTTCCTCATACAATGAGTGCCTTTTAAATCCAAATCCGATCATAAAACAACTGAAAATTGCAATTTGAGCATTTAATGTAAATAATTATTATAAAATCAAAATGCATTTACCAATGCATTTTTTTGACTGTAATTTCAAAGTAAAAAATGCCGAATGAATCTTTGTTTGGCGAAATTGGATGTTTAGCGAAGATTGTGCGGAAAGAACCTTTTAATGAAATATTCAATTATAATATTAAATTTAATTTTAAAAATACCAGATTGTTTTGCCGTATGAATGACAGCCAAACTTTCTTTTCCAGTGATTCCCAGGCTTCTGTCACAACAGGTGGCATCCCAACAATTTTCCTTAAACAATTCAATTTATTTTATCTAATAATTTTAATTGATGATGGAAGGGTCCGGGCACCCGACCTTTTTTTAAAGGTTTTTTTGAAAACTGCCATTTGATATGAAAGCTCAAAATTTTTAAATAATTAGCCTATTACTAAAAATACGTTTGTTTTTTTTGGTGGTTGTTAAACTACTTTTCGAGTTATTAAAGTCTATTTTAAGTTACTGCCAAAAAAGCGTAAAAATTTTTGAAAAAACCTATTTTGATCTATTTTGGCGTTTTCCAAAACTTATTAACAAAAATGCAATAAAACGAAAAATAGACCCCCTAAGGATCGACTCCAAAATTTTCAAAAATGCACTTTAAGAAATGAAAAGTTTCGCAAAAATTCGTCGCCAAAAAGTTTTTTTTATTTATTTTCATCACAAGAATTTTGATTTTTAAAAATTGTTTATCACAATACTGACTTGGCCTAATTTTTTTACTTTTTTGATTAAATTTTGTCATTTTACACTCCCCAAAAATGAGGTTTTTAGTACCTGTTTTCCTTTTTTAGTGCATATTTTGGCGGTTTTTAGAGCCGAAAAATTGGAGCCGTATTTATGACAAAAAATCGGTGCTTTACGAATTACAATATCTATGAGCATGGATTTTGTTAATATATGTAATCTAATGCTATTCATAATGTAGAATTTATAATTATAACTTCTTAATAAGTAAATAGACATTGTACAATTAACGATTATTATTAAATGTTTAAAAATAATTTTTTCAAATTAAATTAGAGCCGGAATTTTAAAAGTATCCAAAAAATGACCAAATTTGGTACTTTTACTTTAGTGGGACATGGCTGCCTGTTGCTGGATTTCAATTATGGAAATCCGTAAACCCTAATAAAGGAAGGTTTTTATACAAAATAAATCCATAATTATTGGTATTAACCGAAACAACCAAAAACCAATTAAAATCTGGGGTAGGTTTATTTATAACCGCCGGTCGTGAACAATCCTAATTTTACCATTAAATTTGTCCCAAAAAAATGCAAATTATTTTTGTTTTTCAATATTTTAACAGATTTATTTTTGTTCGATTCTCTTTCATCTTCTGCTTCTGTCTGGTGATTTTCCACTATTTCCATTCCTTTCTTTGTTATTCGATTGACGACAAAATTGGGATGAAATTTGGGCTCAACTTCGAATTCGATTTTACCAATCTCTGATGGGAATTCAGAAATTCAAATTCTTTTTTTTTTGTTGATTATTTTTTGATCGGTCCGGCAAAGAATAAATTTGAGAATATTTTTGAACCAATTCCAATAGCCTAATTTTTTAGAAAATTGTAAGTGTGATATATCCACTTTTGCTATGTCTTTTATAATGTGTATAATAATCAATTTTCCACTCTAACTATTCAAATAAATGAAAATCCTATTAAAATCTAATCAATGCATTTACTTTTTATATAGCAAATCCTATTAAAATTAATCGATGCTTTTACTATTTTATATAAATGAAAATCTTAAAAAATCGGTGCTTTACGAATTACAATATCTATGAGCATGGATTTTGTTAATATATGTAATCTAATGCTATTCATAATGTAGAATTTATAATTATAACTTCTTAATAAGTAAATAGACATTGTACAATTAACGATTATTATTAAATGTTTAAAAATAATTTTTTCAAATTAAATTAGAGCCGGAATTTTAAAAGTATCCAAAAAATGACCAAATTTGGTACTTTTACTTTAGTGGGACATGGCTGCCTGTTGCTGGATTTCAATTATGGAAATCCGTAAACCCTAATAAAGGAAGGTTTTTATACAAAATAAATCCATAATTATTGGTATTAACCGAAACAACCAAAAACCAATTAAAATCTGGGGTAGGTTTATTTATAACCGCCGGTCGTGAACAATCCTAATTTGACCATTAAATCTGTCCCAAAAAAATGCAAATTAATTTTTGTTTTTCTATATTTTAACAGATTTATTTTTGTTCGATTCTCTTTCATCTTCTGCTTCTGTCTGGTGATTTTCCACTATTTCCATTCCTTTCTTTGTTTTTTTTTTTTTTTTTTTTTTTTTTTAAATTTAATTTAATTTATCGAGCAAACCAAAGGCACATTTGTGCTCTTATATGGTGCAAATAAACAAACAAATAAAAATGATTAATTAAAAATACAAAATGAATATCGTAATAAAATGAATAAAAATAAATCTAATGTAAAAATTAACAGGTGATTAAAATATAGTGTAAATTATGCACAGAAAACTTCCTACTCAGAACTCATTGCTTTTACTAAACCCCTGAATTCCTTTGCCTTATTAATTTGAAACGCTACCACTGGAAGATTATTCCAGTTTATTATTATCCTATGGAAAAAATTATTTTCAGTTTTGGCCGTGTGGCGCTTTACCCGTAAAAGTAAAGGCCTCCTGGGCCTTTCTGAGAAAAAGAAATTTTTCTCAGCTTCAAGGCTTGTGAACCCTTTTATAATTTTAAAAGCTATTGTTAAATCATTAAATTTTCTTCTTTCTTTTAATTTGTATAATTCAGTGATTTTTAGTCATTCTTCATATTTTTTGTAAATGAAACTACATTTTTCGAATGCTTTTCTTGTGAAAATTTTTTGTACCCGCTCAATTTTGTCTGTCTCTTTTTTAAATTAGAGTTTTAAATCACGGTAGCGTGTTCTAATTGAGACCGTACAAAAGATTTCTAAGCTGCTGTTAGAATCTTTATTTCCCTGGTTTTCAACACTCTCAAAATCTGAAAGCTTCTAAGATATGCGTTTCGTACAATTTTGTTAATATGTTCTTAAAAATTAAGTTTTGAGTCAATTATAATTACCAAGTCACGTACATTTTCCGATTCTGAAATCTTTTTTGAGTTAATAAAATATTTTTTTTTCATATTATTTTTCCCTAAATAAAGAACAAAACATTTTCCAGTTGAAATTTCTAACCAATTTATTTTTGACCATTTTTCTAAAACCTCAATTGCTCTATTCAACTGATTTGAATGTTCATCATTTTTATGGGCATAATATAATTTAACATCATCGGCATACATTTTTATGCCAACTGATGATGCCGCTTCATTTGTAATAAACTTCGAATTCGATTTTACCAATCTCTGATGGGAATTCAGAAATTCAAATTCTTTTTTTTTTGTTGATTATTTTTTGATCGGTCCGGCAAAGAATAAATTTGAGAATATTTTTGAACCAATTTTCCTTTTTAATTATTCTAATTCCCTTGCTCATAAAAATCTGATTAAATATTTGGTGTTACAAAGTTATGGCCAAAAATACTCAAGAAACCAGGTTTTTAAACATTTTAGGACATAACTTTTTTGAAACTTATTCCTGTCTTTTAGTGGGTTTTATTGAGTTTTTCGTTTTTCCGGAAATATTTGGCTCCACAAAGCTAACATAGTCTCCACCAAATTCGAGATAAATGACCGAGAGACGACGAGACAGAGAAAAATATCTCGAAATTTGGTGATTTCGACTGAGCTTCACGAACACCTCTAGGCAATTTAAAAAATAACTATTAGAGAATGAGCCTCATTTAACAAACCACATTTTTGTCCCGGTTTTTTTATCCCTTCAAAAAGAATGTAAGTCAATTAATCAAAAAAAGAAAATTTTTCAAAAATAAAAATAATAGGCAATTTAACGAAAAATGTTGAATTATAAAAAAAATTTTCAAAAAATTTTAAGAATTTAGAAAATTACCAATTTTTGCTGTATCGTTTGAAAAATTGATGCTTAAATACACATTCTTCCAAAAGTGTTTCTTTCTCGTTATTAATTCATTCATATTTGCTTTTTCACATTTTAATAAAAATAAAAAGAATGATGAATAAATAAAATTTAATTAATTTTTTAAAAACATTTGCTTGAATGGAAAAGCACTTTTCATTTTTTCACCACTTTTTTGATGAATAATTTTTCTTACCCAAAATTCGAATTATATAAAATTGAACAAAGAAACAAATGTATGTAAAAACATATGAATTTTATGTGTCGCATTTTTAGAGTAAAAATTAATTAATTACAAAATATTATTTTTTATTTATTATGAAAAAGAATTAAATGTGGAAGCAAAATTGGCATGCCAATTCCTTCTTTAAAATTTTAATATTTCTTCTTTAGTCCACCCGCTTAAGAAACTACTGAAAGTGCTTAACAAATTCTGCAAGTGAACTGCTTCAATAAACGTAAAAAAACAAAATAAATATGCAATGGAAGTTTTTCAAATATTCATTCATAATGTTGTTAAAAGTAGCATTTTAGCCAGGGGTTGCCAGCTGAAAATTTTCAAAATCATCATTTTTCAAACAAAAAATCATCATTTGGGGTCAAAAATCAGCATTTTTTAAAATTTTTTCCAAATTAAGAAAAAAATCAATTAAAATGTTTCTTACGGCAGATTTTTTCCAATAAACTCTTTAAGAACAAGGCGGTGCCGTTAGGCGCCGCCGGGAAAATTTTTGAAAATTTTGCGCTTTGCAAAAATGTAGTGAAAATAGATGAACTAATTAATTGATAAACAATATAAACAATAAAATTTAAAAAGAATAAAAAGTCATACATAGCAAAATCAACATATTGCCATAATTTTGAAAAACTTTGGTAGCAGTTTTACACAAAAATGGCCATTTTGAGGCTTTTTGAGGCTTTTTTCCAAAAAATCAGCCAGCATAAATAATCAAATTTCTCAAAATCATCAAAAATCAGCAAATCATCATCTCAAAAATAAAATCATCATTGACTCCTTTAAATTATCAAAATGATGATTAATAAAATTGAATTATATATATTATTTTTAAAAAAACAAATATGTCATTTTGCTATTATATACAAATTCTCTGAACCGTAAATTAATTCCTGACCATAGTATTTGTTGTCTGAGTCAAAATCCTAACATAACCTTTAAATTCAATATTCAACTCATAATTTAAGTTATAAACTGGGTCGGGATTCGGAAATTCTTTTCGGCCTACGATTTCTCATCCCCGGGCAAGGGCGAATCAAGGATTATGAAGGACGAACAAAAACCATTCCCCGAGCGTTTTTTTTTTTGCTTTTCATATTTTGGGAAGGTATTATGAAAAAATCAAATTTTTGTAATTGCTTTTTTCAATAACCATAAAAGTTCGCTATTTGGCAGCAAAATGAAAAAAAAATTCGCAATTTAAAATTTATTGCCAAAAATGATCAGAAATCATTATTTTTAAAGTTTGTTTCGATTTTGAAATTTTGAAGCCTAATAGAAAAAAACATTCAGCAGTAATATAGAATGATAAAAATTTGGTTTATTTCAGAAAGTGCACAAAATTCTCTACAGAATTGCCTTTTGAATGGTGGGTCTTTGACTTATACCCACAGACCAAATGAGAATCGAAGTCCTTTTTTAATTTTTAGTTGACCAATAATTGACCTAATTTGGCATTAGAATACTTTTAATCAAAATTTAATTTTCTAGAAAATCATTTTTTTTAAATTGTAAATGCATTTGATTTTAATCTTTTTATACTCATTTTGAAATCCATTCAATTATCTTTAAAGGACTTTGAATGAAAAACAAAATTTCATTTTCTCAAAAAGTGTAAAACCGTTTGCCCGAAATTATTATTATTATTATTTCTTTGTTATTTAATTAAAAAAACATTCAATATAAATTCAAATTTTTATTACTTTTTTTTTTCCAATTTCATACTTTTTGGCCGTTGTTCACTATTTTTGTGCCTAATTGAAAAATTGTGTGCTAAAAGTCCGATCACCAATAATCATTTAAACGATTATGTTTTCAGAAAAAATAAACGCTTTAACAACTTTACTTTTAAAATACCCAAAATGATGAAATAAATGCAAAAGTTTGAATTTATTTACATAAACATATAGCAAAAAATAAATAAAAGAAAAGAAAATGTTGCCTCGCCGTTTCAAAACCAATTCATTTAAAATGCAAGAGATTTTTTCATGTTTTAATCATTTGTTTAAACATATGTCTTTTTTTGTATTCCGATGCTGAAACGCCGAGGCCGCAAAAAACCAAATTCGAAAAACCCAAAGAAATTGTTAAATAAACGCAGTTTTGAGTTAAAATCGCCCAAAATTAATTTAAAAATCATTCATTCCAGAGGAACGACCCTCTATCATTTCAAAAAATCATTTGTATAAAAATTTTCAACTTTTGACAAATTTTTTTTTAAATTAACCTAAAATAGTTGAAAAACTGTTTTTTTTTCTAAGCGAAAAAATTTTTTTTTTTTGTGATTTATTTGGAATACTTCGCCACTGAATATCCTCAGCCTAATCATGAATAAAAACTGCGTTTAAATGATTTAGACAGATTTTTTCAAAAAAATAGAACCACACCACCAATTTAAAAAAATGGGTTCACTACTCGAAACTTAAATTCTAATTACATATTCTATGGCCCTATGGTGGTGTAATTTCCTTCAAATGTTTCTCAATCTTTTCCTGTTTTTTTCTTGTTTATTTCTTTCTTACTCCGTTTACACAGGCACTTCCGACGAGACAAGGCACAACGCCACAACAAAGGCCAAAACAGTAACCAAAATCAATTATGGCAGAAGTGGCGAAACTTCCTGCACATAGTGTAATGTTAAGCGCGCAATTAATGCAGGGACAGCAGCAGATACATTCAGCTAAGGAAGCTAAAAAAGCAAAAGTAAAAAAAAACAAAAACTGATTATGCTTTTAAAGATTAAGCCTGCTGATCATTAAGTTAGAAACCCTTCTCGCTCAACGCTTATATTAGCTTTTCAACAATTGTTTACCTAACATTTAATGTTCCAAATACCTTTCATTGAATGAAAGTCAAAGCCCATTTCTTAATTAATATTTTTAATTAATTTAATTTTGAAAATGTTTGGCCCTTTTTGTACAAAAATATAAATTGCGCAGGGACAAGTCAGGAATGGGAAATTGTTCATGATGACTTTTAAGAAAACAATTTTTCTGTCAAAATTTCCAGCCAAATAGACATTTGCGCCGCAAAAAAAAATATTTTTTTAATTTGCAACAATTTATTAACGCTAATATTTGATAAAACCCAAATAGAAGTTAGCAAATTCTCCATCGGCACCATAAAAACAAATTTCTGTCAGATGCCTTCGGTCACTCAGCCTCTCGAAAAGGTCAAAAATAGTATTTAGAGAATGGTCAGAATCGACGTAAAAGGTTCGAAATGGGTAGGAAAAATAGAATTAGGGGCGCGCTTGCCCTTTTTCAGGCGGCGCAAGTGTCAGCGGCGCAAAAGTCACGGCGCAAGTGTCTGCGGCGCAAATGTCGATTTGGCTGGGCGGCGCAAGTGTCGCGGCGCAAGTGTCTGCGGCGCAAATGTCCGCGGCGCAAATGTCGCGCTACCCTGTTTATTTGCAAAATCAGGGCAAATAGTGCTAGAATTTAAATTTTGACAGAAAAATTGTTTTCTTAAAAGTCATCATGAACAATTTCCCATTCCTGACTTGTCCCTGCGCAATTTATATTTTTGTACAAAAAGGGCCAAACATTTTCAAAATTAAATTAATTAAAAATATTAATTAAGAAATGGGCTTTGACTTTCATTCAATGAAAGGTATTTGGAACATTAAATGTTAGGTAAACAATTGTTGAAAAGCTAATATAAGCGTTGAGCGAGAAGGGTTTCTAACTTAATGATCAGCAGGCTTAATCTTTAAAAGCATAATCAGTTTTTGTTTTTTTTTACTTTTGCTTTTTTAGCTTCCTTAGCTGAATGTATCTGCTGCTGTCCCTGCATTAATTGCGCGCTTAACATTACACTATGTGCAGGAAGTTTCGCCACTTCTGCCATAATTGATTTTGGTTACTGTTTTGGCCTTTGTTGTGGCGTTGTGCCTTGTCTCGTCGGAAGTGCCTGTGTAAACGGAGTAAGAAAGAAATAAACAAGAAAAAACAGGAAAAGATTGAGAAACATTTGAAGGAAATTACACCACCATAGGGCCATAGAATATGTAATTAGAATTTAAGTTTCGAGTAGTGAACCCATTTTTTTAAATTGGTGGTGTGGTTCTATTTTTTTGAAAAAATCTGTCTAAATCATTTAAACGCAGTTTTTATTCATGATTAGGCTGAGGATATTCAGTGGCGAAGTATTCCAAATAAATCACAAAAAAAAAAATTTTTTTCGCTTAGAAAAAAAACAGTTTTTCAACTATTTTAGGTTAATTTAAAAAAAATTTGTCAAAAGTTGAAAATTTTTATACAAATGATTTTTTGAAATGATAGAGGGTCGTTCCTCTGGAATGAATGATTTTTAAATTAATTTTGGGCGATTTTAACTCAAAACTGCGTTTATTTAACAATTTCTTTGGGTTTTTCGAATTTGGTTTTTTGCGGCCTCGGCGTTTCAGCATCGGAATACAAAAAAAGACATATGTTTAAACAAATGATTAAAACATGAAAAAATCTCTTGCATTTTAAATGAATTGGTTTTGAAACGGCGAGGCAACATTTTCTTTTCTTTTATTTATTTTTTGCTATATGTTTATGTAAATAAATTCAAACTTTTGCATTTATTTCATCATTTTGGGTATTTTAAAAGTAAAGTTGTTAAAGCGTTTATTTTTTCTGAAAACATAATCGTTTAAATGATTATTGGTGATCGGACTTTTAGCACACAATTTTTCAATTAGGCACAAAAATAGTGAACAACGGCCAAAAAGTATGAAATTGGAAAAAAAAAGTAATAAAAATTTGAATTTATATTGAATGTTTTTTTAATTAAATAACAAAGAAATAATAATAATAATAATTTCGGGCAAACGGTTTTACACTTTTTGAGAAAATGAAATTTTGTTTTTCATTCAAAGTCCTTTAAAGATAATTGAATGGATTTCAAAATGAGTATAAAAAGATTAAAATCAAATGCATTTACAATTTAAAAAAAATGATTTTCTAGAAAATTAAATTTTGATTAAAAGTATTCTAATGCCAAATTAGGTCAATTATTGGTCAACTAAAAATTAAAAAAGGACTTCGATTCTCATTTGGTCTGTGGGTATAAGTCAAAGACCCACCATTCAAAAGGCAATTCTGTAGAGAATTTTGTGCACTTTCTGAAATAAACCAAATTTTTATCATTCTATATTACTGCTGAATGTTTTTTTCTATTAGGCTTCAAAATTTCAAAATCGAAACAAACTTTAAAAATAATGATTTCTGATCATTTTTAGCAATAAATTTTAAATTGCGAATTTTTTTTTCATTTTGCTGCCAAATAGCGAACTTTTATGGTTATTGAAAAAAGCAATTACAAAAATTTGATTTTTTCATAATACCTTCCCAAAATATGAAAAGCAAAAAAAAAAACGCTCGGGGAATGGTTTTTGTTCGTCCTTCATAATCCTTGATTCGCCCTTGCCCGGGGATGAGAAATCGTAGGCCGAAAAGAATTTCCGAATCCCGACCCAGTTTATAACTTAAATTATGAGTTGAATATTGAATTTAAAGGTTATGTTAGGATTTTGACTCAGACAACAAATACTATGGTCAGGAATTAATTTACGGTTCAGAGAATTTGTATATAATAGCAAAATGACATATTTGTTTTTTTAAAAATAATATATATAATTCAATTTTATTAATCATCATTTTGATAATTTAAAGGAGTCAATGATGATTTTATTTTTGAGATGATGATTTGCTGATTTTTGATGATTTTGAGAAATTTGATTATTTATGCTGGCTGATTTTTTGGAAAAAAGCCTCAAAAAGCCTCAAAATGGCCATTTTTGTGTAAAACTGCTACCAAAGTTTTTCAAAATTATGGCAATATGTTGATTTTGCTATGTATGACTTTTTATTCTTTTTAAATTTTATTGTTTATATTGTTTATCAATTAATTAGTTCATCTATTTTCACTACATTTTTGCAAAGCGCAAAATTTTCAAAAATTTTCCCGGCGGCGCCTAACGGCACCGCCTTGTTCTTAAAGAGTTTATTGGAAAAAATCTGCCGTAAGAAACATTTTAATTGATTTTTTTCTTAATTTGGAAAAAATTTTAAAAAATGCTGATTTTTGACCCCAAATGATGATTTTTTGTTTGAAAAATGATGATTTTGAAAATTTTCATCTGGCAACCCCTGGCTAAAATGCTACTTTTAACAACATTATGAATGAATATTTGAAAAACTTCCATTGCATATTTATTTTGTTTTTTTACGTTTATTGAAGCAGTTCACTTGCAGAATTTGTTAAGCACTTTCAGTAGTTTCTTAAGCGGGTGGACTAAAGAAGAAATATTAAAATTTTAAAGAAGGAATTGGCATGCCAATTTTGCTTCCACATTTAATTCTTTTTCATAATAAATAAAAAATAATATTTTGTAATTAATTAATTTTTACTCTAAAAATGCGACACATAAAATTCATATGTTTTTACATACATTTGTTTCTTTGTTCAATTTTATATAATTCGAATTTTGGGTAAGAAAAATTATTCATCAAAAAAGTGGTGAAAAAATGAAAAGTGCTTTTCCATTCAAGCAAATGTTTTTAAAAAATTAATTAAATTTTATTTATTCATCATTCTTTTTATTTTTTATTAAAATGTGAAAAAGCAAATATGAATGAATTAATAACGAGAAAGAAACACTTTTGGAAGAATGAGTATTTAAGCATCAATTTTTCAAACGATACAGCAAAAATTGGTAATTTTCTGAATTCTTAAAATTTTTGGAAAATTTTTTTTATAATTCAACAACTTTCGTTAAATTGCCTATTATTTTTATTTTTGAGAAATTTTCTTTTTTTGATTAATTGACTTACATTCTTTTTGAAGGGATAAAAAAACCGGGACAAAAATGTGGTTTGTTAAATGAGTTTCATTCTCTAATAGTTATTTTTTTAATTGCCTAGAGGTGTTCGTGAAGCTCAGTCGAAATCACCAAATTTCGAGATATTTTTCTCTGTCTCGTCGTCTCTCGGTCATTTATCTCGAATTTGGTGGAGACTATGTTAGCTTTGTGGAGCCAAATATTTTCGGAAAAACGAAAAACTCAATAAAACCCACTAAAAGACAGGAATAAGTTTCAAAAAAGTTATGTCCTAAAATGTTTAAAAACCTGGTTTCTTGAGTATTTTTGGCCATAACTTTGTAACACCAAATATTTAATCAGATTTTTATGAGCAAGGGAATTAGAATAATTAAAAAGGAAAATTGGTTCAAAAATATTCTCAAATTTATTCTTTGCCGGACCGATCAAAAAATAATCAACAAAAAAAAAAGAATTTGAATTTCTGAATTCCCATCAGAGATTGGTAAAATCGAATTCGAAGTTTATTACAAATGAAGCGTCATCATCAGTTGGCATAAAAATGTATGCCGATGATGTTAAATTATATTATGCCCATGAAAATGATGATAAAACAAATCATTTAGATAAAGCAATTGAGGCTTTGGAAAAATGGTCAAAAATAAATGGTTTAGAAATTTCAACTGGAAAATGTTTTGTTCTTTATTTAGGGAAAAATAATATGAAAAAAAAATATTTTATTAACTCAAAAAAGATTTCAGAATCGGAAAATGTTCGTGACTTGGGAATTATAATTGACTCAAAACTTAATTTTTCAGAACATATTAATAAAATCGTACGAAACGCATATCTTAGAAGCTTTCAGATTTTGAGAGTGTTGAAAAGCAGGGAAATAAAGACTCTAACAGCAGCTTATAAAACTTTTGTACGACCTCAATTAGAATACGCTACCGAAGTTTGGAACCCTAATTTAAAAAAAGATACAGACAAAATTGAGCGTGTTCAAAAATTTTTCACAAGAAAAGCATTTAGAAAATGTGGTTTCATTTACCAAAAATATGGGGAAAGACTAAAAATCACGGGTTTACACAAATTAGAAGAAAGAAGAAAAATTAATGATTTAACAACAGCTTTTAAAATAATTAAAGGGTTCACAAGCCTTGAAGCTGAGAAAAATTTCTTTTTCTCAGAAAGGCCCAGGAGGCCTTTACTTTTACGAGTAAAGCGCCACACGGCCAAAACTCAAAATAATTTTTTCAATAGAATAGTAAAAAACTGGAATAATCTTCCAGTGGTAGCGGTACAAATTAATAAGGCAAAGGAATTCAGGGGTTTACTAAAAGCAATGAGTTCTGAGTAGGCAATTTTCTGTGCAACATTTACACTATATTTTAATCACCTGTGAATTTCAACATTTGATTTATTTTTATTCATTTTATTACGATATTCATTCTGTATTTTTTATTTGATCAAATTTATTTGTTTGTTTTTTTGCACCATGTAAGAGCACTAATGTGCCTTTGGTTTGCTCGATAAATTAAATTAAATTTAAAAAAAAAAAAAAAAAAAAAAAAAACAAAGAAAGGAATGGAAATAGTGGAAAATCACCAGACAGAAGCAGAAGATGAAAGAGAATCGAACAAAAATAAATCTGTTAAAATATAGAAAAACAAAAATTAATTTGCATTTTTTTGGGACAGATTTAATGGTCAAATTAGGATTGTTCACGACCGGCGGTTATAAATAAACCTACCCCAGATTTTAATTGGTTTTTGGTTGTTTCGGTTAATACCAATAATTATGGATTTATTTTGTATAAAAACCTTCCTTTATTAGGGTTTACGGATTTCCATAATTGAAATCCAGCAACAGGCAGCCATGTCCCACTAAAGTAAAAGTACCAAATTTGGTCATTTTTTGGATACTTTTAAAATTCCGGCTCTAATTTAATTTGAAAAAATTATTTTTAAACATTTAATAATAATCGTTAATTGTACAATGTCTATTTACTTATTAAGAAGTTATAATTATAAATTCTACATTATGAATAGCATTAGATTACATATATTAACAAAATCCATGCTCATAGATATTGTAATTCGTAAAGCACCGATTTTTTAAGATTTTCATTTATATAAAATAGTAAAAGCATCGATTAATTTTAATAGGATTTGCTATATAAAAAGTAAATGCATTGATTAGATTTTAATAGGATTTTCATTTATTTGAATAGTTAGAGTGGAAAATTGATTATTATACACATTATAAAAGACATAGCAAAAGTGGATATATCACACTTACAATTTTCTAAAAAATTAGGCTATTGGCATGAATCGGCGTTGTTTCTGCACTCCCGTTTCAGCACAAAGACAAATAATAATAATAATTTCTATAAATTATTTATAATTTATTGAAAATTCAAGAAAAAAAAAACATTGCTAGAAATTTTTTGTCAAAATTTTTCAATCAAAATTTTCCACAAATTCTGATTACTTATTAGCTGTGAACGCATCGGAATGACCTTTTACTCTACTTTTTTTGTATTTTCTATTGCCATTATTTGCCTTGGTTCTTTTTTGAATGCTCAAATGGCACTGGTAATGGAAATGACAAAGAGCCAAAAAACATTGGCAAATCTTCTTCAAGCCGAGGCCGCAACATTGTAAACAAAACTGGTGGTGATTCAGCTGAGGTTTGTTAACACATTTATGAGCAGAAATTGGCAATTTTTATTTGAGAGCAAATCCTATGCACACGTTTTTTAGGAAATTGACTCAAAATTTGGTTTTCGAAAGTTGTTTTTTGATAAGTTTATGAAAATGGGTTTAAATAAATTGGCAGTTTTATTGGACAGAAAATCCGACACCAATTTTTTTTAGGGAAATGACTCAAAAACCACAAAATTTGGTTTTCTAAAACTTTATTTTTTCGTTAAATTGAATAAAATTGGATTTAAATAATTGGCATTTTTATCCTTAAAGATAGAAAATTTGTTTTCTTACAATTGGTAATTTTGGAAAAATTAAACAAAAATTGAAAAGGTCGTTTTTAATTACCTTTTTCACCAGACATAATATTTTTAATCTTCTTTTTGGAGGAAAATACGAAAGCCACGTTTAATCTCGTATTTTTAAATTTTATATACAAGATTTAAATTTTATTGGAAATTTAAATGACTCTTTCATCATCTCAAAAACAATTAATTTTTTCACCTATTATTAAGCTCAACTTTTTTTAAAAATTTATTTTTATCATCTATTAATAGCTTAATAAGCTCTTCTAAAAAGAAAATTTCGCTAAAATGGATGCGTTCTTAACTAATTTATCGAGAAATATAATTATAATATGTATAAAAAAAATTAAAATAAACAATTTTAAGGTGACTTTAAAATTCGAACCAAATCAATGGGATATCGAATTTTGTCACAAAGAGCTCAAAATCACTGGGTTAAAGCTCAAATGTGGAGAAAAAGAATTTGGTGAAATTTTGATAAAGATTGTTTTCATAAAACATTTTATTCTAAAGGTCAACGTTCCGTCTTCGCAGAATATCCGATTTCGCTGAACAATGATTCAACTGGCATTTTTTATTTTGAAATAAAAAAAACAAAAGGGTAAACATATTTATAACATTTGTAAAGCATCATTAAATTGTTATTTGTTTTTTAAATGGATGATTTAAACTCACTTTTCAGCTGTTTTTACTTCGGATTCGCCGACAAACAAAAGGAGAATTTGGATAAAAAGCTTTTAGAGCAGGAGCATACTTAAGCAATGGCGTTTTTAGAATTAACGGTTTATCTAGTGAGTATTCAAGAGAAAGATATTCTCTAAATGAAGGTGATGTCCACGGAATTGGCGTTCATTTGGACACTCGTGAAATTTTCGTCACCAAAAATGGAAAACGTTTGGGTTTGTAAGAATTAATTAGCATATTATTTTGAATTTTAATATATTAGAAATAATTTTTTTCTTTTTTTAGCATCAAATTATTCACTTTCGCCTTCTTCCTCTATTAACCAATTGTTTCCATTCGTTACTTTGATGGATTCTGATGACGAAATTGAGGCGAATTTTGGGCAAAACAATTTCCAATTCGATATGTCATCCATTAACAAATTTTCAATTCAAACTTCCGAAAATTTTTTGGGCGGCAGAAAAATTACATCACAGGTAATTGAACCACACTTAAATAGCTTGTTGAAAAATTATCAAATTTTTGATTAATCCAATTTGTTTAAATTTAAATGTTCAAGTTTACAAGAAACATTGGATTAACTTCTTCAAAAATCTCTAATGGGGATATTGTAAAAAATTATAAAAATTTTTTGTAAACTTTTATGTATCAGAAAAAAAAAATTACAATAGGCACCTAAAAAGGCAGAAAAAAAAAATCGCAAAATAGGCATTAAATAGGCACAAAAATCCTCAAATAAGCACAAAAATAGGTAAATACATTTTTTTAATTAAGGCTTTTTAGGTAACAAATCACGTAAATACTTAGCAAAAAACTAATTTTGCTTATATTTCAATTGTTTAAAGTTTTTCGAATAAAGACAATTTTTAAACCAAAATTTTATCATGAAAAAAATATTAAATTTGGTGATCAATTTTTTTAAAATTTTTTTTTCAATTCTTAGGGATTATTTTTCTGAAAATTTTTTTGGTTTTTATTTTTATTGCATTTTTGTTGAGGATTTTTCTCAATCCTGAAAAAAGTGCCAAAAATGGCGAAGTAGGCATTTAGGCATTAAGCACAAAAAGTCCAAAATAGGCAAAGTTAGGCATTATAAAAGTCATTGTAGACACCCCAAACCAAGCGGAAAATGCTTTATTCGTGCTTAAGCGTGTTCAAGTGCGCAGAATGTAAGGCATTTGCCTATAAATGGAAACCCTAGTAATGATAAAATAATAATACGGTTTAATTGAATTGAACCTAACTAATCAGGAAATGGATCCAATCGAATAACCACTTGGCACAGGAGCGATAAACATAACCATTTTACAACAAATATTCAATACTTTTTTTTAAATTTTTCTTTCAGCAAATTTATTCAATACATTGACCTTGACTTCCTTTCATAAGAGTGTATGTTAGGACCCGGACCTGCCGGGGCCCGTTCGAGTACGGATCTTGGAAAAACCGGGTATTCAGATCTGGGACCTGGCCTGATATCCGGAGCCGGGCAATCCTAATAAAACTATTTGATAAAATAAATAATTTTTTTTTAAGGAAAATCGCTGGGATACCACCGCTTGTGACTTTCGCCTCCGAATCATTGATGGTTTGACAGTGATTCACTCAGGAAAACAATCTGGTATTTTTAAATTAAAATATTAAATAATTGAATATTTCATCAAAAGGTTCTTTTCGCCCAGTCTTCGCTGAAAATTCGATTTCGCCGAACAAAAATTCGTCTCACATTTTTTACTTTGAAATTACAGTCAAAAAAATGCGTTGGTAAGCGTAATGATTTTTGAATAAAAAATATTAAATTTACAATTTCAGTTTTTTTATGATCGGATTTGGTTTTAAAAGGCACTCATTGTATGATGAAAGGAATATTTTTTCTTCCCTGGGTATTTATGCTTTTGGGAGCAATGGCTATTTTCATATTAACGGAGAAGAAAAAAGAACTGAATTTGATTATAAATTTGTTGCTGGTGATGTTGTCGGATTCGGCCTTAATTTGGCCACGCTAAAGATAATTTTCACAAAGAATGGACGTCCTTTTCGTTTGTTAAATATTTTCTTTATGAAATAGAACAATAATTTTAATTTTTTTTTGAAATTCGCTTAGAAATTCTAATAATATATTACAAATTTTGTACTTTTTAATAATCCATCTCTTTTTTATATGTTTTTCCACAGATTCTTCCACCTTTGCTCCATATTCCGCTGTTGGCCGATTGTTTCCGTTCGTTGCTTTGTTTGACCATGAGGACGAAATTACGGCCAATTTTGGTTCTGATGAATTCAAATTCAATCAGAAACTCTCTGAATTGAGAAACATTCACTGAAGCATTAATTGATTGATTGTTTGATGATTATTGATTGATTGATTGAGCATTTGTTGTTTTCTAATTACCTTCTATTTTTTCTTTTCTTTCTATGCTTATTCATTACATGAAAAAGGAGAAGATTTACAGCAAAAATGCTGAGAACATCACAGAATTCTGTGCTCCTCTGGGCCAAATAGGTACTTTGGCTGTCCTTTTTTCGCTTTGTCCTTTTTTTGCTATCTTTTCAGTTTTTACTATGTGGTTCTTTTTATTTTACGATATTCATTTATTATGTGTCTGTGCATAAACTATTTATTTATTTGTGTTGCATAAATTTGAAAAAAAAATTCTTGTATTTTATTATATAAATACAAAATTATATTTAATTTTAAGTTTTACAAAAAAAAAAGGAAATATTTTAAGAACTATTCTTAAAAGGGCTAAATGGGTAAGGTTATCGAAAAATAAACATTGAACTTGTTATTTATTATTGAGACAGCTCCTCAATTTTTATTTTATATAAATTTTGAAAAAAAAACATTCGTTTATCTCAATAAACAAAATTAGTAACCGAAATATTTTGTGGGCATAATTAAGAAAGGTGTGAAAATGCGATTCTTTGTAATTTCTATTGCCATTATTTGGCTTGTCTTCTTTTTTGAATGTTCAAATGGCAGTGGCATTGGCGAAGTGGCAAAAGAAATTGGCGAATCTTCTTCAAGCCGAGGCCACACCAGTGACAACAAATCAAGTGATGATTCAGCTAAGGTTTGTTTACACATTTATGCATCGAAAATGTATTTTTCTTTATTGGAAAATCGTTTCCAAGGTTTTTTTAGGAAAATCTCCAAAATTTTGGTTTTTGGAAAGTTTATTGTTTGACAAATTTGTTTAAATAAATTGGCGTTTTTTACCCTTAAAGATATAAAATTTGTATTTTTTTACAAATTGTAATTTTTGAAAAAATAAACAAAAAGTTGAAAATAATAAGCTTTTTATTCAATTTTCACCAAAAGTCTAATTATTTTTTTGACCTCAGCCATTTTAGAGGTGTTAAAATTTAATGATTTTGAAAACATTTTGCTCTAAAAGTGTTCATTATTTTGTTGGAATTGTAATCATTTTTAAACACATAGTACCAATTTTAAGGTATCTTTAAAATTCAAACAAAACCATTGGGTTAAGGATTATTTGATCAAAATGCTATCAAATTTTTATATTTTTAGTCTCCCATTATCAAATAAGGACAAACGAGGTTAAAACTAAGATTTGCCCCCAAAAATAAGATTTAAAAAACGGCTTTTTACATTCTAAAAGCAGGGCTGCTATGTGATGCCAGAAGGAACGGAGTGTGGGAGAAAATGGGATAAAGGACCTGAGAGACCGCTAAAAGTGGCGCCCGTAGCTCAGTTGGTTAGAGCACGGCACGGATTGCTGGGGTCGTGGGTTCGAGTCCCACCGGGCGAGTTACCTTTTATGTTCTACAGCTAACTGAAAATTTTCATAAGCAGCATTTAACCAACAAGAATCATCATTTGGGGTCAAAATCAGCACTTTGGAAATTTTAGTCAACATGAAAAAAATATGCTTTTTTGTGACGCGCTTTTTCCAAAAAATTATTTTCATCGCTACCCCAAACTCAGAACATTCTTATAAATAACTCACTCTTGCTGGCGCTAACGAAATCCGATGATTAAAGTGAAAAAAAGGAAGATTTACGAGCATTTAAATAAAAATTGAGTTTTTCGTTAAAAAATTTTGTTGATCACTCACTACCCGATCGGGGTCCCCGATTCCCGACAATTGAGCTCCCCCCGACCCGACCCCCGACATAGTACAACGAATTGAGCGTAGAAAATGCCAAAAATGACGGATGTTATGGGTGTTATAAGGGGACAAAAGCGAGCAATGGCATGGCACCGGGGGAAGAGTACTGTGCATGTACGGTATGTCAACTTACCCCCCCCCCCCGACTTTTTGCCCCCCGAGGGAACGGGGCTTAACTCTAAGATAAAGTTACAATAAAATTAATAATTTAAGAAAAATTTTTGGGTTAACACCAATTATGACGAACGCCTCGAAATCACTGGCGACGAAAGTTTGACTGTCCATTATAAGAAAAGAAGATATTGTAATATTTTTTTATTAAATTCAATCGTACAGTGTGGTGCTATTAACCAAAGAAAAGTGCAAAATTTGCTAAGTTTTTGATTAAATCCATTCATAACTTTTCTCAGACGTAACCATATTGCACAATCTTGGTATCATACGATAGCCCTTGAATTGCTTTATTAGCTTGCTAAATTTCAAAAATTTTATTAAGTCTTTCAAAAGTTTAAGCAAAAAACTGGAAAAGTTGTCATAACTTTTGAAAAACATAATAAAATTTTTTGAAATTTAGCAAGCTAGTAACGCAATTCAAGGGCTATCGTGTGATACCAAGATTGTGCAATTTGGTTGCGTCCGAGAAAAATTATGATTTGCTTTAATCAAAAATTTAGCAAATTTAGCACTTTTCGTCGGTCGCCAAATTTGCAAAACACATTCAAATACCAAATAAATTCTATAATATTAAAAAAAATTCAGAAAATTTCTATCCCACTTCAAAATTATTTGGGTGTTAATGCCTGTCACAATGACCTCTTAAATTTGGCCCCAACTCTTTGAAAATTCATTCCAAAAGCGATGAAAGTAGTAAATATCAAATTTTACTGAATTTTATTTAATAAATTAGTTATTATGCTTATTAAATTAAGCATAATTTTAAAAGCATTTGATTCCCCGGAGTTTTTCTGTCACATTTTGTTATTTCGACAGGAAATCATAAATGCAAGAAGTTTTGTTTAAATAAAGGTACTTTAAATCTTTTTTCAAAAATAATTTTTAGATGTGCTCAATAGGATTAATTGGCTCTCCGTCTTCGCTAAACATTCGATTTCGCCCAAAAATGATTAGTCCGTCATTTTTTATTTTGAAATTACAGTCAAAAATTTACTAGGGTAAGGCATTTTGTTTTTTTCAAAAAGTGAATATTTTATCAAAATTAACACTTTTCAGTTGCATTTTGTTTTATATTTTTTGCTTTTTTTAATCCCTTCTCTTTTTCGCATATTTTTCACAGATTCTTCTGATTTATTCGTTGATCAATCTTTCGTTGCTAACAAATTGTTTCCGTTCGTTGCTTTGTTTTCCGATGGTGACGAAATTACGGCCAATTTTGGTTCGGAGGAATTCAAATTCAATCAGAACTCTCTGAATTGAGAAACCATTCACTGAAGCATTGATTGATTGATTGAATTGATTGATCATTTGTTTCTTTTTCTGTGACCTTCTGTTTTTCTTTAATCTTTTCTTTCTATGCTTTTTCTTTTATACATTAAAAAGGGGAAGCTTTAGAGCAGAAATGCTGAGAACATCACAGAATACTGTGTACCTCTGGGCCAAATAGGTACTTGGCTGTCCTTTTTCCGCTTTGTCTTTTTTTTGCTATTTTTTCAGTTTTTACTATGTATTCTTTTTATTTACGATATTCATTTATTATGTGTCTGTGCATAAACTATTTATTTGTTTCTGTTGCATAAATTAAAAAAATTTGTTGCGCAATCTTTTAAAATATGTTTTTTATTATAAAAATACACAATTTACGGGATCGGGAGCGCGACTCCCATTAAAATTCAGCGTGAGTCTTCGTTCCCGCCGCGCCCTTGTGGGAAGCATGGATGTTGCCCGTCTCGCTTCACGCCTTTTTTGCGCTTCTCGTTCTCGCATTTTAGCGCGAAACGCAGGAGAATTTTGCAAATTTAATAAACAAATTTATTTGAAGAAAATTAAATAACAAATAAATAAATTAAATTGGACGGAGGAGCACAATTATTTGGAGAAGAAAAGAACAACAATAATAAGACTGAATGAATGCATGTAAATGGGGAAAGGTGGACATTCAATCAATTGGTCAAAGTGTGGAATAAAAGAGACAGTGATTCTAGACTGTGAGGAATGAGAGAGTGAGACAGACAGCGAAAGGAATAATAAAAATGTTTCCCTTTTATCTCTGGGTGTTACCACCCGAACACCTCCCCTTTTAAGTCTTCTCATCCGGGAGAAAACTGCACAGGTGCCCTTCGGCGACGATCAGAACGACGTTGCACCGGTTGTGGCGGTGGCGATCGACTGCGGCGATTTAGCGGAATGTTCTGCTGCTCTTCTTCAATTTGTTGTTGCACAACATTGTCCGGTTCCCCAATAGGGTCAGGCCTTTCTTGAGGGTCCTGCCCTTGGTCCAAATTTGCCCGTGGGATTGGCAAATAAAGTGCATCATTAAACACATTTAATGGGCACTGATCAGTCGAAGTCTGGCGCCTGCGGAGTTGATTTGCGTGGAAGCGCCCAGCTGATCCATCGCCAAATTGCACTTTGTAGATCACTCCAGCGCTTTCAAAAATGGTACCCGCCCGCCAATTTTGTGAGAGACGGTGCCGAGCCCAAACCATTTCCTGAGGCCCAAAATTTTGAATACGAG
>SIJG01000051.1:407746-418572 GCA_023374025.1 Heterodera schachtii
ATTTTTACAAAAAATTGAAATTGGAAAAAAAAAATTTCAGAAAAATTTTTGAAAATTCGGGGCCGTTAAGATTTTTGGGGCCATGACCAAAAAAAACAAAAAGAAAACCCAAAAAAAACTTGCCGAATTTATACAAAAATTCGTTGGTCCATCAAAATTGTTGTCCGCCAGCGCATCGAATTGGAGCGAAAGCAGTGCCAATTTGAGCCGAGTTGAGCATGGTCAAAAGATGGGAGAATGTCCATCCAAATGTCACATGCTGAAAAATTTATGAAAAATAAAAATCAGAAAAAAACAGAAAAAGCCTAAAAAAAACCCCCCGGTACACTTTACAAAAAAACGCCGAATTCGGAAAATTTTTTATTATGAGCCATATTGAAAATTGGAGTGTATTTTTTGCACAAAATCCTAAAAAAACATATAAAATTATTCACTTTTACAAAAAAAATAAAAAAAAATTTGTTGGTAATTTTTAATTTTCAAAAAAGTAACTTATCAGTCAACAAGAAGATAATTAAAATAATTACAATGAATAAATTTTATTTGCAAAAAGAAACACTAAAAATATATTAAAAATTACTTTGCCAATTTATAAATAAGACTATAATAAATAATATTTTTTAATTATTATACGAAAGTAATTAATTACACAAAACCAAACTAAAGATTCACATGAAAACATAAAATATTTATATAACTCAATATTGCGCTAAAAAGAATGAACGCATGAAGAGTTACTCCGCAAGAAAAATTAAAAATGTAAATTTTTAATGTAAGAGCATTTTTTAATTTAAAATAAACATTAAAATAATTGTAAAAATCTTGAAATCTAAAATGAAAATGCACATAATCGTATATCATAAATAAAATATCCTAATGAAAATAAATATAAAACCCAAAAATGAATAAATTGAAAAAATCGTTATGATAAAGCATTAACACATTTATTTAATAATTTAAATTTTTTTTTAAATATTTTTTATATTCAAAATAAAAAAAAATATTTCACATAATATTCGATACTGAAGAAAAAAAATTTTCTACAGTTTCTCTCAATTCTTTTCATTGATAAATTATTTTATAAATTAAAAAAAAAATCCTTATAAATTCTAATATTATTTCCCATATTTAAAAAATTTCACTAAAATTTCCAAAATTTACAAAAAAAAAATTATTATGTAAATACATATTTTTTTCCTTGATTCTCCAGATACATCATACCTTAACTTTTGGGGCGGGCGTTTTCAGAATTTTTAACGAGTTTTGTTAGAAAATAACAAAACTTTTCAGGCATTTAATAATTGAATTTTGGAGACGAATTTTTGTAAAAATTTTTCATCTTTTAGGGGTTATTTTCTGAAAGTATTGCATTTATTGAGGTATTTTTTTGAAATTTTTCTGACCAATTCTTAGGATGTATTTTTCATTTTTATTGCATTTCATTTTTGCTATGAAATCTTTTGAAAAAAGCAAAATAGTTGCTAAAAATTTGAAAATGCCAAAATAGGTGCTAACCCCCGTTTTAGGTGTTCTTAGGTGCTAAAAAATCGCACTAAACCAAAAATTGTTCTTTATTCTCTCATGTAATTAGAGTTTCATATTAAAAGGGCAAAATTATTTATTTTTTAAAAAAAAAGTCTCAATTATAGTGGGTATTGATTGATTGGACTTTTAAACTCTGATTGGACTCATAAAGTGTTTTGTGAATATTTATTTATTTTTTAATATTTAAAGTATTAATATTTATTTACAATTTATAAATGGCATCCAGTAGGAGAAAATCTAACAGAAACCAAACCTCGACAAGAGATTGAATTTAAATGGAAATTAATAACTATTATTTTTAGATTCTTATATATATACTAAAATAATAGGAAAAAAATTAAAAAACGTTATTAAGCAATTTTATTAAATAAATATTATTTTGAAAGATTGAGTTATTATTTTATATAAGAAATAAATTAAAAATTTTAAAAATAAAATAAATACATAGTAAAATTAAGTCATTTAAAACACATTCATAAATCCATTATTTAAATTTATAAAAAGTAAATAATCTAAAAGCTTTGTTTTTATTTTAAAGATTTTAATTTATCACATTTAATTAGAATGCGACGGGACCGGGACCGGGCCGGGAATTCCCGGTCATCCGAGGTCCCGGTCCAGATTTCCGGTCCAGGATTTGAAAAGCTCAGGTCCCGGTCCCGGTAGGGCAACCGGGAACCGGGAAAAACAAGCACTGGTAAGAATGGGGGTCTGAGTGGAAAATTAGTGATGAAAATTGGAGTCAAAGGAAAAAAAATAAAAAAATGATTAAAAAGTTTCTTTAAGAATGAAGCAACCAATTCTGCAAATGGCCTAGTGTCTAGTCCCCTTGACTTTTGTCTTCTTCATTCCCCTGGTTCAATCCCTCTACTGAAATTAAAATATTTTGAATTTTCTTTTTGTATACTCATGGTTTTCCTATCGACAAAATATGATTTCTCATATATTTTTTTATTTATATATATTTTATTATTTTTTTTAAATGAAAATATGTACATATTGAGCCTAATAAATCCAAAAAACTTGCCTTTTTGTTGATAATCTGTTAACAAATTGCACTCAAATTTTCAAAATTTTCCCCGGCGGCGCCTATCGGCACCGCCGGTCTCCCCTTCTCAACAAAAGTTTTTTGCTAAAAGCGCGCCGAAAAAATGATCAGAAAAGTAATATAAATTTCTAATAATATTCGATCATTTAGTCCAAAAATGATTATTTTAAAAAATAATTTAAATATATTTAGTTTGAAAATTAGAAAAAAATCAAAAATTGGTCAACAAACACAGAATATGTTTGGTTGCGAGGCGAAAAAAGCCCAAATAATGAATATCTGAATTTTGATTTTTTAAAAATGGAATAGATAAATATATAATATTAGTAAATATAAAATTATTTTTCTAAGATTACTGCAAATTAATATATAAAAGCATTTAATTGCAAATATAAGCAAAAAATAAATGTTTGATATATTGTTTATAATTCAATTTCATTTTTATACAGAATTTTTATTTTGATTTTACATAAAGAATGAAATATCAAAGAAGAAATTTTATTTATTTTTCTTTTTTCATCAAATTTAATATTTTTTTAACAGAAGTTGGTTTAATTCTTTTTACTAAACTGACTTCCAATGGATTCATTTAATCTTTTCATTTGTTAAATTATTTCTGTAAATTCTTTTATTAATTTATATTATATAAGATATACAATAATTTTAAAAAATTTTAATTTTCATTTAATTTGTTTATTATCATTAGCTTATTAATGTAAGAGCTTGAGAGATGGTTGTTTTTTAAATTTTCCTATTTAAAAAAATTTTTAATTTAAATGTTTTTTTTATCATTTATGCATAATGGTATTTTGAAATAGATATAAAATAGCATTTATTAACCAACTATTTTAAATAAATCTTGTCTTTTTAGAAGTTATTTATGTTGATGATTGATCATGCCTAAATCTGTCTCGATTATTAATTTTAATTAATTTTTTTAATGTTGTTGCAATTGTTAGTTTTTCCAATTGTTTAGCTCTTTTTTCCTCTAACCTTAAAATAAATATTAAAATTGGGAGAAACGAAGAAAGTATTATATTATTAAAGCAATTCTTATAAATTCTATGTCTCTATGAGTTTTATACTTTAATTGTGAAATTATTAAAAAAAATTTTCTTTTTCCCAATCAATTTTAAAAATAAGAAAATAATATTCCAATTGTTTATGAGCGAAATAATATTCATAAATTATAAATTAATAAATCAAATCATAATAATGCTAGAGACGCAATTTAGATAACAGACTCAAAACATTTTGGTCCGGGAAATCAATACCAAATCAAAAATTAAATCAATATTTAAATAAAATCAATAACTATATTTTATTAATCAATTAACCAAATGATTAAAGATAAAAAGGTAAAATTAATTAAATATTAAAATTAATTAAACAATGATAACTTATAAAATCATCGGGAAGATTTTAAGACATTCGTAAAATCAACATAAAATAAATATAAAAAGAAAATAAATGACAATTTTTACTCGGTAATAGAAAAAGACAAAACAACTTTTTCTTATAAAAAATATTATTTCATCGGAGAACAACATTTAAGTTGTTATTTATTTCCACTTGGTTTGAGGCTTCTACGTTGATTTTTATTATGCCTTTTTTTGCTTTTTTCGGGATTTTCGTGCCTTAAATGCCTTTTTTGGCATTTTGCCGTTTTGGTGCCTTTTTTGGCGTTTTTTCCCGAAAAATTCCATAAAAAATGCAATAAAATCGGGGAAATACACCCCTAAAAAATGACTTGAAAAAATTTCAGAAAATACACCCCAAAGAATTGAATTTTTTTTTTTTGGAAAATACACCTCTATGAATTGAAAAATTTTCTCAAAAATTGATCGCCAAAATTTCATTTTTTTTTCTTGATAAAAAATTTAGGTTTAAAAATTTCTTATTCTAAAAAATTATAAAATATTTATTGATCATTTAAAAGACCAAAAATAATTTTTTTGGTTAAGTATTACGTGTTTTGCTCTCTAAAAATCCTCAATAAAAAAATTTTAATGCATTTTTTTCATGCCTTTTTCGGGATTTTCGTGCCTTTAATCACTTCGACTTTTTAGTAATAGGAGAATTTGGCAACGGAAGAACTTACTCGCTGAATTATTCCTCATTTAAAAACCCACCTCACCCATTTTCCAAAAAAGTGCTAAAGTTCTAAAATAACAAAATGGGAATTTTGATGAAAATCTGCTCAAAATATTGCCAAAATTCTCAAATATTCCACCGGCGGTGCCGATGCCGGACCCTAAAAATCCTTAATTTTCTTAAAAAAATTGGCTCAAAATTGTTAAAAACTTGGTCATTTTGGGCAAAACACATTTTATGCAGTATAATCGACAAAAGAAGATTTTTAATTTTAATTGGAAACAAATTTTAAAATTTATTGTATGTAAATTTGGGTACAAAATATATCGCTTCATTAAATTTGAAGAATTTATCGTACACGCAAAATACGATATTTTTCTTGAACCGATGCCGATATTTCGAACAATAACATAAAAATTTTTAATTAATTACTATTGATATGCAAATTTTGAAGCGAGGAGGGACGATTAAAAAATCACTGATTTTTATTTATTTATATTTTTATAAAAATAATCTGTTCTATGAAATAATTATAATGATAGATGAATAGGGAAATAAAAGGGAAAGATATGTGGAACTTCCGGGATAATAGTTAATATTATTTAATAAATTTTAAAATTTTTAAATAAAATAGTATGTAAAATAAAAACAAATTTATTCAAATTGCACAATTTTTTTCTGAAAATTTTATAGGGATCTAAATAATAATTTAATATTATTTATTAATTAATTAAATTAATACAGCAAAACTCGAAAAAATAAACAAAAACATGTAGCATAAAAATGATCATAGTAATAATGTGATATTGATTGATAAATTAAAATAAAATTCAAAGCCACTCTTTGCTTGGAACTGCTTAACTTCCATTTCTAATACTAAATAATCGATTTTTATTAATTAACATAATGCCGATATAAAAATGAAGCAAATTTTAAAAGAATAAAATATAACAATATAAATTTTGCTATTAGTCAAAATCGAGCTGAAATGGAAACGAACGTCAACGAGACATGAGATAAAAATAGTAAAACAAAAAACAGTAAATTTAAAAGTTTCAAACGAAAATGAAAAAATATTATTAAAATATCATATTGGAAAATTTAAAATTAAATTTATTAACCGAAAATATTTTCAATTGAATACAAAAAATTTTTTTTTGTAAATTTCAGTCTTTTTTATGAATATTTTAATTAATGTCTCAGTTTAATTTAAAATTAATTTCTATTTCTGTTAAGAAAAGAAAAAAAAATATTGAGAATAATACAGAGATAATTTTATACCTAATGGTACATTTAATAATAAAATTAAATACATTTAATAATAAAATTAAATAATTGGCAAATCTTAACATTATTGGACCAGTCCTAATGAGAATATAATATGTATATTTTACTAATGAGTTTGCAGAATGAAGAATGGAAAGAATCTTCCAAGAATTTAAAAAATATGTCAAAAATAGAAAATAAATATATGCATATTATCAACCATAGAGGTAAAATAAAATATTTAACATCAAATAATAAAACGTTTTAAATAAATCAAAAATAAAATTTATCTAAGGTTTGGTTCTTATATTTAAAATTCAAATAATTACAATAAAAAACAAATATTAGAATTAAATTTGATTTAAATAACATAATTTTTAGCGCCAGTTTGAAAAGATGGCAAAATCATTGACATTTAGTTAAATGAACCATAATGAAATTAGAAAGCTAAAACAAAAAAATAAATAATATATTTTATTAATTTTTCAAAAAGAACAAAAGATAATTATTATCAATTGTATAAATTAAATTAAAATAAATTGTTACTGGCTATTCGAAAGATGTACGAAACGTATTCTAGTCCGGAGATCAATTTAAAGTTTAGTTTACAATTAATTTATACAATGGGCAAAATGTGAAAATTAATTTTAATGATATCTTTGAACAAAGAGAAAGAAGCGAATGAATGGGGGAATTAACGGACAATACAAAAGCCCATAAAAAATTAAAATATACCTAATTCGAATACAATAAAAATTCTTAATAAGCGAAAATAAATTAATAAAAAATGAAATCAAATACCATTACATAATTTCATTTGCAAAGGTTTAAAAACACCAAATGAATATTTCAAAATAAATAAATATTTGTTTGTTAAACCAATTATCGATTTAAGCATTTTACCATAAGATTTGTTGGAATCGTTTTATCTTTTTAAAATATCGAAAAATAATCTTTTAAATGTCGACTTTATCATTCAGTGAGAGACTTCAAAAAACATGTTTTACTTTCATATTACATTTTTACATAAAATTATATTAAAAAAAATTTTTTTTATCATCTTACTTACATTTTTTAAATAATTTAATTTAGCTATTAGCGAGGTTCCAGCACGTTTCCTAAAGGCGGCATTTTGATAGAATAATAAATGAGTTATATAATTTATTATTTGTTTAAATAACTTTACTTTATAAATCATAAAATAATTTAATAAAAAAGATAACTGCAGTTCAACGATTTTTAAACCAATCACCATTTTTCAAAATTATTCCGTAGTTAATTTTAGCAAAAAACTGGTTGAAAGTCTCGACTGAATTCTATTTCACGAATAAAAAGTTCAATAGATTAATTCAAACATCAATAGATTAATTCAAACAAAATAGCACATTTAAAAAACGCGGCAATATGATTTTCATAAATTTATCAATTTTAATTCATTTTAAATTTATTGATTTTTAAATTTATTATTCTAAATTTTTTCTTTCGAGTTTCCAAGTGATGATGGAGTTTAAGAATAAGACTTTGTGGATGGCTAGACCACCCCAAAGTTTTATTATGAAATTTTTTTGTAGCTGCTGAATGAGCCTCTGGGCCAAGTTATGAGGCCTTAAATTTTTAATAATATATAAAATCTAATTTGTTATTAAGTGTCACAAGCAGTGTGTTGGCCTAGTGGTTAGTGCGTCATGTACCAATTTTGTAAGCGAAAGTTTGTATCCGCCACAAGTAAAATTTTTTCCATCTTTTGTTTATACTTAACTTCATTAAATTTTTTAATTTTTTTAACTATTTTTTATAAATTATTTTAATAAATTTAAACCTCAAAGATATTATTTTATGCTTGAAATCTTTTTCGAAAACTATTTGAATCTAATAAAAATAATTTAATATATATTATTGTACGGGGCAAAGATTTACCAGTCTGGTGACAAAATATGATAATCAAAACTATCTATATCACTTTATAAAGCAAAAATTGATTAAACAAAAACAAATCAATTAATTAAATTATTATTCGAACACATTAAAAAATTTTAAGGAATATTAAAATTAGATTTCATTTAAATAACTAATGAAAAATAAAAATATATCGCTTAAAGGAATTTCAGACAGTGGGTCGGATTCGGCCATGGTAAAAATGAATAATAAATATTTATTTAGTTACACCGCTGCACCTTAATGCTGTGGAAAAAAAGTCCCAAAAACAAGAAATTAAGATAAATTAAGCAGCAATAAATTTACAATAAGATGAAAGATTAATAATATGAGCAAATTTTATAAAAATGATTTGATGACATAAAAAACACTTCAGAACTAATTTTACATAATAAAACAGCAAGTGCAGTTCAAATAGATATTTCTATCATCGATTTGGTCTGTCGATTCTTACCGTTTTAAATTAAAAAAAAAATAAAAAATGAAAAAATTATATTTATCAACTAAAATGCTTTTTAAACTAAAAGATAAATGAAAAGTTTAAAATAAAATGATAAAGGCATAAAAAAGTTGACTTAACCTTTTGAAAAAGTTATTAAAAAGCAATTAATATTACTTTGCTTATTTATTTTGTAATTTTTCATTATTATTCGCATATTTTAATTTTTAAGGCTGAAAATTTAAAAAAACTCAAAAAATAAAATAATAAAATTATTAATGTTAAAAGAATTTTGATAAATTAAGTATAGAAAATACATAAACTATACTTTAAAAAAATTAAATAAATAAAATAATTATAAACCAAAATTTTATATATTTTTATATTAATTTCAAATAGAAATATGAAAACACATTATTTAAAATCAAAATTTGATTCCTAAGAAAAATAATGGATGTTAAGATCCTAATTTTTAAAAGTACATCATTAATAATTAATAAAATAATTGTCTACTAGCATATACAATTTAATTTATTTATTAAATAAAAACATGGACGAACTCAAAATTTATAAAAATATAAATATAAAAAACATATATTAAATAAATAATAATATTTATCCAGAAAATGGAAAATAAAAATGATTTTTAATAATATCTCATCAATTAATGCAATAATTGTCATTCTTATGAGCATAATAAACTTTTTTTTAAAGAAATATAGTTATTATTTGGTCTTGGTTTAGCAAAATGTAATTTTTTGAAATGTGAACTTTCAATTATTTATTTTTCATTTATTTAAATCAATATAAAAATCCTTTTTTTAATTTGATCAGTTTCTTATTTTCTTGTTTTGCATTTTTAGTTTAAAATTTTCTTTATTCTGTATCCTATGGTTTTGTCCTGTTGCCAGAATATGCACAAAAACCGAAAATTTTTTAAGCATTTAATTATTGTCTAAATTTAAATTTTCGAAAACTAATATTTTGGTTCTTTTAATTCATCAAAATTGTGTAAATTCAATTCAGAAAAATAATATCAATTTGTTTTGTTTAACTTATTTTAATTATTCAAATAGAATTAAAGCAATTAATTTTGTTTAAATTAAAATGAATATTTATTAATAAGTTTTCTCTGTTTATTTTATGTATATATCAGTCTATCATTTTATTGTATGTTTATGTTCTCTTTTCATAACATCTGCTCCCTGAATTAAAGACTGTTGCGAATGTTATTTATATATAATAATGCATTTTTTTTATCTCTCTAATAACATAAAACAAATTTTTTCTTGTTTTATGGATTATTTTATTTTAAAAATAACTTTTTTTTGATTATTTCATGATATATTGAAATAAACTTTTTTAAATAAATAAATTCTAGCGCATTATTATTTCATTTTGTTTTATTACATAATTAAGATTCTAAATACATAAAAGTAAATATATGAAAATTTAAAAATTATCCATTAAATATTCTTATTTCTTTTTTCCTACTTATATGTTACAAATTAATTTTAAGAATAAGCACGCACCACACGACATGGAATTGGATAAAATCGATGGTGGCGCGCGCCTCTTTTGGAGAAAAGTTTGGGAAAATATTGAAAAATAAAAAAAATGTGTGGCATTCTGATTTTTGATTTGAATTATGAAAAATATGATTATGCTATTGAAAAACAAAAATTAGTCATTTTTCTAATTAAAAAATTTAAAAAAATTTAAATTCTTTCTTTTTTCATGGATATTTTAAATTAAAAAAAAATCATGAGCCAAAAAGCCAAACAGCGTATCAACTCAAGCACAACAAGAAAGTACAGAGGAAATTAAGACCACAATACAGAGCAATTTAAGACCGCAATATTTTTTTTCCAATCCATATTAAACCATATTATAAATTTTTTTGGGTTTGCCTATTTTTTTGAAACTTTCAAAATATATAAGGACACCTATAGGCCTAATAAAAGGACCCGATGAAAACGGCAGTGGCTAAAACGGGGCCTATCATGGCAATTTATTATTTTTTTCTTAAATCATCTAACAATTAAAAATTTTATGTTTTTTAAGTTTTATTTTATAAATTGATATGAATTTAAAATCAGATTAATAATAAATGAAATCACATTATTTTCTGCCATTTAGAATGCTATTTTAAAATAATTTTAACGAAATTAAAAAAATGTTGTTTCTATTTTATTGTTTTTGCTCAAAATGAAAAATAGCACACAGAAAAATTAATAACTGGAAAATTATTTGAATAAAATGAAAAAAAACAAATAATAGACGAAAAATAAGGTAAATTTCAAGAAATCTAATTCCACTAAAAATGCCAATTTATTAAACTATTGCAACCGACAAGAGATTATAATAAAATATATATATATATATTAAAGGGAACAAAATGTAAAAAAAGAAACACGTAAATTTAATTTTTTCTATAAATTTTAAAAGCATTTATTATAAAAAATTTATAAATATATATACCAAATTCCCGGAATAAAA
>SIJG01000051.1:429378-445250 GCA_023374025.1 Heterodera schachtii
AAAATTTGCCGATTTCTATTAAAAAAAATTAAAAATATCATTTAAATTTAAATTTTTTAATAAGTTTTAACTATATTATTGCTTATTCCATATTCTTAATAAATAAAATTTATTGAATTAGAAATACTTTTATTATCGTACCATTCTGTAGGTTTGTATAAAATTTCATGTTTGACTTCAACTATGTTATTTAATTAAGAAATTATATTTAATTGATTTTATTTTTAAATAAAAATTAAATAAATTTTATTTTTTTTGGATAATTTGTTATGTTAGATTATTAATGTTTAGAATATTTATAATCTAATTTAATGTAATTTTTTATGTATTGATTTATTATTTTATCATATTTTTTAAATAAAGCTCTCCATTCCAACCTAGAGTCGTTTAGTTTTGAATCAATTATGGATTTTTCAAAATATTTATTTTTTGTTTCTTTTTGAGCTCTGATCGAATTAAAAGTTATAATGTTAAATTTTTTCTTAATTTTGCTTATATACTTCTTATTTTAATTATTTTGCATAAATAAATTCAGCTTACAAAAATAATCATTTCTATTATAACTAAATTAATTCCAATTTATTCCATTATAATAAGAATCTATCATCACGAAAGAAAATTTTAAATAGATTTTAATTAATTTAAATTTAATTTGGAATTGTTTTAATTTGATGCTTATTAATGTTATTTCCCCAAACTTGACATTTTATTATAAATTTTAGAAAATGAAAAAAAAAATTTTTTTAAATCAATGCAAACCAAAGCACGTCAAACGCGCTAACGAAACCCAGCATGAAAATAGTATTGCTTAAGCATTTTTTAAAAGAGAAATCACATATAAACATTAATAAAAAAAATAAAAAATAAATAAACATAATTCATTGTTACTCAATCAATTCAATCAATCATAAATTAATTATTTTATAAATATTAATTTTCCTTTAATCATTTAACCTTATAAGGTATATATCAAACTATTAGATATAAATTTATTTTCTTATTTTCCTATCATTTTATATATTATATGCTTCTAAAAGAACCCAAATTCACTTCCCTTTCTCTGCTCTACGAAATGGTCGCTAATTTAAAATTTATTCTGAAAAGTTGTGCGGTAAAATATATGTTCAAAAAATTAAAAAAAAATTTTCTAAGAGTTAACTATGAAAAAAATCTGAAATAATTTCTGCTATTATAATGCTTAACAAAAAAGTCAACAAAAAATCTCCATCTTTGTTATATTATTTTAAATACAAACAAAAATTATTACTTTAAATGTAAATTATTTGCTATATTATTTTTATGATTAATTAATAATAAGAATATTTAAAAATAGTAATTACTTTTTTCTTGACCTGGTTAGATAAAAGTTTGCATGAGAAATTAACTTATTATAATATATTTTTGATTCTTATTATTATTATATTTGATAGATTTGAGTCGTATTTTAGTCATTGTCATCACTTTATCATCAATTATTGAGATTGAACCATGATATCCATCTTTTGTTTTAAATTGTTTTGTTTATTAATTTAATAATATATTTTATATAAATTAAAATCATGGCTACTTACATCGCAAAACAAATAAGGATATGAGCATCGGCTAATTTGTTTTAATTATATAAATACAATAAAATAAATTTACTTCTCTTGGGAATTTTCTTTTTTTTAAATTTGCTAAGATATGTTTTGTTTTTACTTGTTTTTAGTTTTTTTTCATCCTTTTTGATAAAATATATGTTTCTAATTAATTAAAATTTGTCTTTTAAAATCGTGGTTAATCACATTTCAAGTAAACAAAAGACATTAAAAGTATTTTAATAATCAATTTTAATTCGCTTTTTGTATCTTTTTGATTTTATATTATCTCTTTGGAATTATAATAAAATTTACCAACAAATTAATTACATTATTACTTCTTAATTGTAACTGTTTCAAATATAATTATTCTTTTAATATTATCAATAAATGTTTGTTTAATTTAATTCTTTGCCAAAGATGGAAAATTTATTTTTAGCAATGTTAAAAAAATATTTAGTGTCAAAAAGTCAAATAATTTATTTAATTTTATTTGGTAATACTTGGTGACATAATAAAATGTTTTCAATTAAATAATTGATTATCACCTTGCCATTTATAATTTATTTTAAACTTTTCCTTTAACAAATATTATAAAGAATCATAAAGTTTTGAAATAATTTTTTTTTCTTAAGTAAGTTTAACTTACAATATTTTTTCCATAAATTATTTAAATTCCTTTTTTTTTGTTTAGTAGTTGAAATAAGCTAAAGACTCAAATATGAATTTGCTCCATTTATCTAGGGAGCAAATAATCTATACAAATTGCTTGATTGAATGTTTTGTTGGCGATTCAATATTCTAAAAATATTATTTTTAATAAAATTGTATTCATTTTTTTTACAATTAATGCATAAATTGAAATTCAGTTTTCTTTATGCTTTAATTTTCTATAAAAAATTTATTAATTTTTCTTGCACATTGTAATTATTTGTTCTCAGACCATTAAGCTCGCCTTCATCTTTAGAATTTATCAAAATAATAGTTAGTCGCCGACAGCGAGCATAAAATTCTTACTCGTATCAAGATATTGTTAATTCATAATATTTCTAAAAATAAAAACTAAATATTTATGCCCTTAAACAAATATTAAAAAATTAAAATCAATTACAAACGCATGAAAACAATAAAATAATGTAGTTTTTACCGGGCTTTTTTTTCTTTAATAATTTAATTTTTTTTTCTTTTGGTTTTTCTAGTCTGTAAAATTATTGTACAGTTTTTCAACACTAAAATGAATTAAAATAATAATGATAATATAATAAATTTCCCTAATGCATCCTTTAAATATAAACTGTTATATAGATATATGCATTAAAACATGAATTGATATTTTTAGAGCATTCCTGTTTCTAATAATTTTATTTAGGTTCTTGTCTTCCGGATTCTTGACCTAATCAAATTTTTTTTATAAATCACCTTTTATTAATCAGAATTTGGCCCGGAAATTTATTTTTCATTAATAATTTAACATTCAAAAAATTTATCTATTTAAATTTCTAAAATTTTTATGAATTTAAATAAAAAAATTTTTTTTATTTATATTGTTTGAACCAAATTTAACACAAAAAATGCCTATATTTTAAAATTGATTTGAATAAATGTATGAGAAATTTAGTTAATAAATTAATTCAATTTTTAATAAAAATGGTTAATAGTAAGCTATAGAAAAAACTTTATTAATAAATTAAATAAAAATTAATTTTATTTTTGTTGCTTTGGTTTCTTAATATTTATTGAGAATAAAATTTAATTAACTAATTTTTTATTATTATTGAAAAAAAATTAATCTATTATATGAAAAATAATAGTTCATATTTAAATTAAAATAAATTCCCAATTTATTAATTTAAAAAACACTGATTTAATTTCTCAAATAATTTATATTCCAAATTTGGTTTAAGAATGAAGCGATAATTTGAAGATATTTATTTTTGTAAATCAAAAAAATTTAAATTCTTTTGAGTATTTATATAAATCATTCGAAACCTCGTAACAAATGCTATAATTAAAATCATATATTTAGGCTTTAATTGAAGTATAGAGTTAAATGACGACAAAAACAAAATAGAATTAGTGTGTAGATTAGCTTATGATCTTGACTCGCAATATATTAGTTATTTTTTATTTATAATTAATTTTATCCTTTTCTTGTAATTTTATTTTTTTTTCTCTTGTAATGTGGAAAAGTTGATTCGGTACATTCATTTACCATAGCTGAGACCACTTATACTCATTAAATTAATACCTGGAACAAAATATTTGATTTATATTTTTAATTGTATTGTTGTGAATTTGCTTTCTCAATTTGGGTTATTCTTACTTTTTGAGATTATTATTTTGATATTTTCATTTTATTTGCTTTTTACTTGGCATCTATCATGGTCATGTTTTTTTTGATGAAAAGATGTAATATTTAATTGTATTAGTTAAATTAAATATATTTTATATGTAATTTATGGCAAGAAATCACCATTCAACTTTTATATGTGTTATGTTATCAAAAATATTCAAATTCAATTTTTTAGCTGATTTCGTCTTGTATTTAGCCAATTTATTTTTATCAAACAATTTGAATCAGTTTTTTAATCGTTTTATTGTCAAATTTTTTTTTAATTTTTAATATAACAATTAAATTTTGGCTTGACTGGTGATTGAGTAATCACTCGATTGAATTATTCAAAATTCTAGTTTAATTTTTTTCTCAGCTATTTATTATTATTTTAAGTAAAATAATTTTTATCTTTTTTCATGTGTTACAATTATGAAATTAGTTAATATTTTAAATATTTTATTTTTAGGCTGTTAAAATAATGACAACCACTCAATTGATCACTTTTTTCTAGTTTATTTTTTTTTAATTTTAGAGTTAAAAATAGAAATGAAAATATTTTTTCTTTTATTTACGTATAAAATTATTCTAAATCAAACTTTAATAATTCATTCATTGGTTAATTTTGCCTTTCTATTCATTTTCCTTTGGGTTTTTTCATTAAGATACTCAATTATATGCAAGCCCGTAACCAGAAAAAAATTTCGGGAGCGGCAGCTGAAAAGCTTTTTTTTTCTCCGAGTCAAAAATTTTTTTCTCAAACTAATTTTAAAATTGTCGGTGCCGGAAGCAAAAACAGGTATTTGCGGCCGTTTTTCAAAGAAAGGACTAATTTAAATAAAAACGATATGATTTACCATTTGAAGAATGTAGCAAGACTGATGAATGCATCGCCGCATGAAAAAATATGGCATTAAATTAAATGAAAAATAAAAAGTCAATCTTATAATCAAAATAAATAAAAATCAATTTAGTAATTGAATAAGGTTGAATAAAGTATATTAAAAAAATATTATTCATATACCCAATTAAATTGGAAATATAACCATTTATTCTTTTTTTATAAATTAAACATTTAATTTCTTTATTAAGACATAAATAATTTTTTTGTAAATAAAATAAAAATGATTAATTAAAAAGCAAAAGAATTATTTTTCCTTTAATCGCAAAGGCTCAACCACAGAATAATTATAGAAATGTGATTATCCAAATCCCTTAAAACCTTCATATTCGCAAAAAAAAAAAGAAAATTGAAAATATTATTAAATAAAAATTTGAATATCGAACAATAAATTTTTCCAAAGGTGCATTTTTCTGGGGAAAGCTTCGAATTCATTTAACAAGATTTTATTTTGATTCAAGTCAATGCTTCGATTATTAATTGAAGAAAAAAAATACAAAAAATTTTTAGAATTGCCAAGCATTCAATATTATTATGCGCCAGAAAAAAAACATTTTATTGAAAATAAAAATTGTTATTAATAATCAATGTAATAAATTTCAAACTATTTCAAATTCTTAAATATCGAAAATTAGAAACAAAAATTAAAATGTAAAAATAAATTAATTATTTTAATTAAGTATATTTCAGATTTAAAAATCCAAAAATATCATTAAGAATTTGTTATGCTCCCTAGATAAGAATTAATGAGGTATAATTTAGAAACGGATAAATAATTTGAACTTATTTCTTTGACTTAATATTATATACACCTAATTTTCTACAATATACATAATAAATTCAAAGATAATAAAAATTTAATAGCATTTGAATAAATTAATTAAAAATAAAAATATAGAATTCTTTATCAAAATTGAAGACAAAAAAGCAATTATTTAATTGAAAATATTTTTTTATGTCACCAAATATTAAAAAAAATTAAATAAATTTTTGTCTTTTTATATTTATATAATTAAACGTATTTATTAAAACAAAAATTATTTTATATCATAATGATTCTTTTGTATATATTATAAATGTGCTTAATTGAATTGTACAGCTAAAAATAAAATATTTACTTTAAAGAGAATTATTAATTAATTATATAAAAAATAATTTAGAAAATGTAAAAAAATTATATAAAGATATCAAATATATTATAGAGCGATTTAAATGATAAAAAAAAAACAAAATAATGGTATGTTCATTATAAAAAAAAAGTTGGTAATAAATGATAAAATGTTTATAAAAGATTAACGAAAAGAAATTAAATTAATAAATAGAAAAAATAAATTAATTAATACGTTGATGACTGCATGACAGGGCTGGCCGTGATTGAATTTCCAATCACGGAAATCCGTGAGCCGTGATCACGTGGCTTTTAAAAAAATCCGTGACCCGTGATCCGTGATCACGGCACCCCAAAAACCCCGTGAATCCCGTGTTCCGTGAGCCGTGATCCGTGATTGTAAAAATTTTCTGAATGATTTTTATATTTCAATTTATTAATATAAAACGGAATTTAATCGCTGGAAAAATAAACAAAATATATTTTAAACAAAACAAACCATATAAACCGCTTTTTTGCGGCGTAATTTTCCAAAAAACTTTTCGAGTACAGGGAACAGTGGTGCCAATAGGTGCCGCCGGGGATTAAATTTAATCAAAACTCTATTTTATATAGAAAAAAAATTCCTCTAACAAATAAGCTAATTTTTGATGTTGAACAAAAAAGTCTTTTGGACCAATATTATCATCGACGGAGAGAAAAAAATAAGGATTTTTGGCCGTTTTTGCGCCAAAAAAAAAAATATTTTTTTGCCATTTTATGGTCCAAATTCCAGAAAATTATGTAAACTGGGGGTCCGGTGGTGCCGATAGGAGCCGCCGGGAAAAATTTTGAAAATTTGAATGAATTTGTTAACCGATTTTGGTCCAAAAAATGTCCAATCTTTTGTATGGGTCTAATGTTTTAAAAAATAAAGAAAAATATTTTAAATGTAAGAAAACTTTCTTTTAATTAAAGTAATTTAAAGAAAATATGAAAAAAATCTACTGTCCCAATGTGGAAATGAACTAAAGGGATAAATAACGAAAGACAGAAGGCTTAACCACTAGGACTATATATATCGTATTAATTTCTAACAGAAATGATTTATTTAATTAATTTTTTCTCAAAAATTTTCTCTTTTCCCACCAATTTCATATTCTCGTCTCAATAAAAATTCCCTATATAAAATGCCAATCACGAATCAAAATCACGGAACATTTGAAAAAATCCGTGACCCGTGATCCGAGATCACCGCACCCCAAAAACCCCGTGATTCCCGTGATCCGTTATCACGGCCAGCCTTGCTTCATGAGATAAAGAAAGGATTTTACTACGCCATGAGAAAAAAAAATTAAAAAATCTTTCAGATATTCCATTTACCATATAACAATAACATTAAAAATTCTATATATTAATCGATTGAATAGGATGATAACTTTATATTATTATTATTATAGAAAATGAGAACTAATAATTATATTTCAAACAGAGAAAATCCTTCAAAATTAATTTTTCACAAATCGAAAAAGGGAATTGGTCATCCAAAACCTAAAACTTTCTTATTTTCATACAAACTGTTAAACATAGATATTTTTTAATTTAGAACGCACAAAAATAGTCATTGAAATTTTCTTAAATATAAATTTAACCAACAATTTATTTGTTCAATTTTTCTGTGATTAATGAGAGAATCACGAAAAAATTTTCACCGCACAGTTTTCAGTTAAAGCAAAATATTTGAACCTAAACGTTTTCGGGATTTTGGCATCTAAATTAATGTTAACTATAATGAATGATAGAAAATTATTTAAAAACAATATTACGAGGAATTATTTCATTTCAAACAATACAAACAATAATTCCGAATTATCTCTTTTTTTTGGTTTAAAATAAAATATATATTAATCCATCCAATGGGATTAGTTAAAATTATAATTAAAAATAAACTTAGAAGAAAAAAAAGATTTCAAATTATTGAAATAACCAAATAATCTTTTATAATAAAGAATTATTTATATTAAAGTATTTACCAAACTCAAACTACTCAATGAAAAAATTGATAAGGACAAAAATATTTTAATATTTAAATTGCAAAGATATGAACGCAAAACATCGCAAAATATATGGCAGAGGCTGGGCGGGTGTCATGCAAGGCACCATCATTTGATCATCAAAAATAAGAGTTTAGTTTTAAATAGGCTTTTTTAATAAATTATTTTCTCGAATGAAATTATGGAATTGAAAACTAAAAAAATATAAAATAAATTATTTTTTATTTCTATTTTCTAAAAAGCATACTACTATGAACTCGAGGCCGAAGTCGCTGCAGGTATAAATGTGATTAGCAATTATTTTTTTTAATTTTTTATATTAAAATGATGGAAAATTAATAACGAGACCATAAAAGCCGAGACCGGGACAAAACCATGGTTTTAAACATTTTAATTTTATTATAGTGAAATATTTTTATTTGTTTAGAGAAAAATGTAAATTTGCTTATCCTTGGCATTCTCTTACCCAATTTGCACTACACCAAATAGAAAAGCAAACAAACTTTGCATGAAAATAAAACTAAATAAACCTTTAATTAACATTATAACAATTAACGTTGATAAAATAATGATAATAGATGAAAAGTTCAAATTAGATAAACTAACATAGTATTTTTTTACATATTCAATTTCAATTAAAAACATCAATGTGAAAAAATTAAAGCAATATATATTTAAAATTTTTATTTAATAAAAATTTAATGTTCATTTCACAATTCAAAAGAAAGTAATTTTATTAAATAATTAAAAATAAAATAAAATTTATTTACTGCTGGTTCCGAGCTTAATAAAAATGATAAAATAAATATGAATAATTATTTCAATATGCGAGAATAAAGAAATGCAAAGAAATTATTTATTTAAAAAAATTAAGAAAAATAAAAGATTGCAAGTAAATAAATTTGAAAATTAAAATAACTGTCATATCATTATGTAATAAGCATTATATATTTATTATTCAAAACATAATAAATTTTAAAATGAGTTTCCATAAATTTATAAATAAATTCATTTAAATAAGAAAAGAAATAAAAAAATAATATTAAAGAAATCAAAATTAACATATTGTATATGTATACTATTAAATGATAAAGTAAAAATTATAAAATAATGTTTGAAATTGCCTAAAAACCTAATTTAAATAGAAAATTATTATATAAAAAATATTAATTTTATTAAAAAAATTATTTATATTTTATAAAATTTAATGCAATTAAATAATTAGTAAAGAAAGGATTTTTAGGTTTTCATATACTTTTCTGTGATTAGTTATTGATTTCAAAGTGGATAAAAGGAGTATATGAAACATGAATATCAATAAAATATATTAAATAAATTTACTTATATATGAGATTATTAAAACCAAAATAAAATATAAATATAAAGACCGGTTTATAGTGAATATTAATTAAAAAATGAATTAAATTCACGGTCAAGATTAAATTAATCGAAATAATAAGCTAAGAGAAAAGATTTATCAATAATTTTCGCAATTTTTACTATAGATTACATATAAATTGACCACAATTTGAATGAAATTTGGACAATGTTAATGATTTAAAATAAAACAATTTTATTTACATAATTTTAACACTAAGGAAACGGCGAAAGTAACGTCATAAAAACAAAGAGGACAAGAATAGAAAAGATAGAGATAATTAAAAGAAAATGATACCAAAGAAAAATTCAGATAAAAATTAATTTTATATGTTTTTAAAACAATATAACATAAAATTATATTGAACCCAAATGTATATAGAATTTTGATAATTTGTTAATTAATTTAAATAAATAAAAAATTTAATTATTATAACTATCAAATCTGTTGTAGACCTATTTAAATGATAAAACAAAATTTTATAAAATAAAAAATGATTCTGACTAGGATAAAATTTAAACATAAAATGACACATAAAAATATAAAAATTTCTACAACTAAAATAATTAATACAGAAAAGAATTTTATGGCTTCATGTATTTTCTATGCTTTTTATTGATTAGATAAGCAAGAAAACACGTTTAGCAAATTATTTGAACAGAAAAAACCATAGTATTTTACACCAAAACCAAAATTGCAATAAATTTAGGTAGCGATTCTGAGATTATTAGAAATATAAACAAAACATAAATACTTGAATTAAGTGAATATACATTAAAAGAAATAAATTACTCATAAATCAAATTATAACGAATAATTGGCAATTATTAATAAATAAAGCCCGGATTTTATTTGCTAAAAATCCTAAAATATGTACATTCTTCTATTTTTGAAATAAACAAGTCAAAAATTTATTATTTCCTCAAAAATTTTTGTCCATAAATAATTATATGACATTAAAAATATCATATTTTCATTTGAATTTGCTATAATGCATATGCTATATAATTTTGTTTACGTTTACTTTCGTATGGTTTCTGTTAACTGATAACAGTGTTTCTTATATTATATTTGAATCATAATGTTTTGTGCAAAGAGTTTCTCATTCTACAAAGTTCATAAAAATTTAATTAATATCGAAATTGTTTATTAAATCTAATCATTATGAATATTAATGCAGCTCAAATGCATAAATTATTAATACAACTCAACTAATGGATTTTAAATACCAATCAATTAATGATGATTAAATGTTGTAGGGAATTGAATTATAATATCAAAGAAATTCAAAAAAATAAATAATTGAAGGAAAAAATTATCAATAAATTAATTGCTTCTTAAATGGCAATCATATGAAAACGATTTAGCAATTTTGCCATAATTTTAATCCTAAAAAATATTCTAAAACAAAATTTAACTAATTTGGGCCCTTCACAAAAAAGTAAAAAATCAAAAACCTGATTTTTTCTATGATTTTTATTAATTTTTTAATTATAAACAAAACTTAATTAAATTGTTGCTTAAATGCACATTATTCTAAAAATTTTTTGGATTTCGAATAAAAATAATTAAAATTTACCTAATATTAAATAAAATCTTTAAAAATTTTTTATAGTTAATTATTTCGAATAGAACTAAATCTTGAACAATTAATTAACAAAAAATAAAAGGAATATAATTTTTCACTTTATATTATATACTCTACAAAGCTAGCTAAAATTTTCTTCGAGCATTGCGCAGGATTTAAACAAATATTTTTGAAATAAGTTGACAAATTTTATATATAATTTTAATTTAATTTATCAAGCAAACAAAAGGTCCATTAGTAGGGAAGCAACTTTTAGTGACGAAAAATCCCAAAATAGTTAACTAAAATATTGAGTAAAAACCCCAAAATAGTGAAGAAATAGTGACAAAAAGTCCGAAATAGTGACGAATAGTGACTTGGTTTTCAGCCAAAAACTGAACAAAACTAATTTTTTTTTTAAACTAGAGCAATTGCCAATGAGGTAACATTTCCTTTATAAAATTCTCTTAGCAAATATTTAACTTTTTAAATCAAAAATTTTGTCAAGAAAAAAAATTTGGGGGAAGAATTTTTGAGAAAATTTTTTCATTTCATAGGAGTGTATTTTTAAAAAATTTTCGGTCGATTCTTAGGGGTGTATTTTTCTGAATTTTTTGTAATTGATTCTTAGGGCTGCATTTATCGTTTTTATTACATTTTTCTTAAGGATATTTTCCAAAAAAATGTCAAAATAGTGAAAAAATAGTGACAAAACTCCAAAATAGTGATTTTTAACTATTTTAGTGACGAAGTCGCCTAAATAGTGATTTCTAGTGACCGATAGTTACATCAGAATTGAAAAATTTTAATGCAGAAATGCGTTTTTTGAGCTCCTTTCTTCAAAACAATTGAGCAAAAAAAAGTTTTTTCACTAAAAGTTGCTTCCCTATTCATTAGTGCTCTTAAATGATGCGACCTAATAAATAAAACAATGAAAATGAAACAAATAAAATAAATACAAAATGAATATAAAATAAAAAATATCACATCTTATTTTAAATTTGTAAAACAAAAGGAAAGGAAAGAAAAAATAAATAATTTTACAAAAAGACAATTGAAAAATGAAAAATAAGTAAATTAATTAGAAAATAAAAAATGAACAAAAAGAAACATGCAATTTTAAATATAAAAATTTCATTTAACCAAAATATTAAAATAAGGAAAAAAACCTTCAGATAAATTTGCTATAAATAAATTTACTTACCTATAAGATCAATGATGGTGATTAAACATTTTATCGTAGAAAAACGACAAGTTAAGTAATGGTAAAAAATTAAATTACTATTGAAATTGAAAACAAAATTATTGGAAAAATTAAATAGAGTTGCATAAAATGTTTTAATGAAATGCAATTAAAAAACGTAAAAATTTTGAGTTTTTGTAGCAAAATTTGAAGTTTTTTCATTTTCAAAAATAAGTGCCATCTTTACCAATGTTTTTTCAATACGAAATAGCCTTGGATCCCGTACGATTTACAAAATGAAAATAGCTTTAATTCTTAACCAAAGTAAAAATTGTCCTCCAGTTCTCATATCCTTATGGAAAAAATATTAAAATAAAATAAATAAGGCCCATAAAAATGCTACAAAAATACTTAAACCTTTATTAAAATTAGAGATCGACCTTTGAGGCATATGCCTTTTTTTCTGCGCACTAGTTTTGACATATTAAACATAAATAACGCATTTTCCACTTGGTTTGAGTCTTCACTTTGACTTTTATTATGCCTTTTTTTTTTTGCCTTTTTCGGAATTTTCGTCCTTAAATGCCTTTTTTGGCATTTTGCCGTTTTGGTGCCTTTTTCTGCGTTTTTCCGAAAAATTCCACTAAAAATTCAATAAAATCGGCAAAATATACCCCTAAGAAATGACCCGAAAATTTTTTAGAAAATACACCTATAAAAATGAACTGAAAATTTTCAAAAAACACACCCCTAAGAATTGAAAAATTTTTCTAAAAAATTCATACCCAAAATTTCATATTTTTTTTCTTGATAAAAAATTTTAGGTTTAAAAATTTTCCTTCTTCGAAAAAAGGCAAGGAAAATAAATTAATGTAAATGAATTCTTTAATTAAAACAAGTAATATATTTCTTAGCAAAATGAATAAAAATGATTCAATTGAAATGCCAGTTAAATAGTTTTGAATTTTAGGGTCATTTTGGGACATTTTTTTGAAAATTATATCATTGATTGGGTTTTGCAATATTTTTAAGAAAAAATTACAATAAAGTAATATTAAAATTAAGTAAATAAAAATTATTCATTATAATAATTATAAAAATAAGCCTTATTATAAATATATTCAATTTATTTATAGCTTAAATGAATGGGTTTATATGCTTTTTCAAAATATCTTATTTTTCCAAGTTTAATATATGTCCATTTTTTTAAAAAAAGACGAATTATATAGATCAGGGATTGAAGAAACTTGGTTTCGTTTTTTTCGTCTTACATTTTCGGGACCTTTTGAGTTTCGTTTTCGTTTGTCGTTTTCGTCCACCAAAGTTTTTTCGTTTAGTTTTTGGTTTCGATTTTCAAAATTAGGTTTTGAGTTTCGTTTTCGGTTTTTAAAATTTTGGTTATTTTTGTTTCGTCGTTTTCGTTTTTGTCAGGCGAAATTTGGACGAAAAAGGACGAAAACAGAAGCAATTAAATAAATATTAAAATTTTAAACATTTTCCAATATATAAAGCCTACAATCTGAAATTGACCATTTATTTCCAATTCGGACAAGAGATTTATTAAAAAATAATCACAAAAATATTTGATTGAAATTCAAAACAAATTTTAATAAAATATTTTAAAAGATAATTTTTTACACAACAAAAAATATATTTATTTAATTAATAAAGGATTACTCGCAATTAATTGACTGTTTGTTACTGGCATGAAAATAATATTTATAATAATTTGAAAATAATTACAAAAATATCTCTTTAATTTATTATGATGCCTATCAAAAGTGTATTTTACAAAATAATGAATGAATTTAGAATTATTTAATTGAAATTTTTAAAAATTAACTTATTATATTTTAATATTTTCTCCGAAGAATTAATTAAACTAATATTTTATTTGTAAATTAAATTTTTCAAAAAACGGATTATTGAGTAAAAATTTTCTCTCCAATTCGCGATTTTTTGTAATTTGATTTAAAACTATTAAGCTAGAAAATATGTTTTAATCCAAATTTAATTATTCTTTTTTTTAAACCGTTTATATATTTTTGTGTTTCTCTTTTTATCAGAATCGGATACACATATTACCGAGCACAAAAAATTGTCGAGGTTTGATTTAGTTTAATTAATATTTCATAAGTTTTTTGCAATAATTGATTATAGAGTAAAATCATGAATCATAAAATCATATTAAAACACCTAAATAGTAAAAAAAAAATTATCTTATTTTTATTTCAAATTTTAATTTATCAACGTTGCCCAATTCAACATCGGGATTCTTAGCGCTGAACGAAATACAATAAAAAATCCAAATAAACTAAAATTAAGAAGTGGTTTGCTGGAGCAGCGAAAATTAAGAAAAAATTAACAATGAAAAGGATCATTTTTAAAACATATATTTATTAAAAACTTTAATTTAATTTATAAAAAAATATCTCGTAGTAAATACTACAAATTAATAAAATAAGATAAATATCGAATTATAAAAAAAAAATAATTTTTTTATTACAATTTATAGAATATTCGTATTTCTATTTATTTTTAGCAAATAAGAAATATTAATGAACCTCCTTTCAGTCAATCGATTTAATAATTAATTTTTAATATTATGTATAATTAATTGAACAGTAATTGAAATTAATACCGAAGAAAAAATGCCTTTTTACTACATTTCTCAATAATAAAAATTAATATATAATAATGAAGTAATTTGCGCGACTTGGAGTTAATTTTGCAACGAACAGTTCATGATAGTGAAAAAAAGAGATTAAGATAAAAGAATAAATTAGAGTTATTTATGATTTATTAATCAAATAACTTTTCATTTTGAAAAATATAAAATATTCTAACAATTTCAATCAATTTAATTGAATTGTTTTATTTTATTATGAAAAAACACTCATTATTTATTAATTAATTTTTTTTTAATTAAGGTTAAGAAGGAAAAAAAATTTAAAAGAGCAAAATTAGGAAAAATTAAATAATAACTCACAACAATTAAAAATAAATTAGTTAATAGATTTTCATATTAAACTTTTATGTTTAACGAAAATATTACAAAAAAAAAAGTGAAAATCAAATTTCCCACTTTTGTCCCCTATAATAAAATTTTTGAGTACATTGCAATTATTAGCTCTTTATGTTTATTTTTTAAAAATTCGTTAAAAATCCTCAAAGTGTAAAGCTAATTTCAATTAATATATATTATAAATTTTTATTAAATATAATTTTAATAAATTTATAAATCAAAGCATTCAAAATTTGCAAAAAATAGTTAATAAAACTAATTTGAATTGCTTAAAATAGTAAATATAAATATAATTTATTTATAAAATATCTGAAAATAATAGTAAAAAAGAATCATTCATTTGCATTAAAAAAAGTTTCTTTTAAATAGTGTAAAGATAAATTAAAAAATGAAATATTTAATTATTAAAAAACAAAATTCCATAAGCGACAAGGAATAAATTCATTGACATTTAATTAAATTGACCCTAATAAAATGACAAAATTAAACAAAAATAATTAAATAAAATAATTTACTAAGTGAGTAACAGAAAACAAAAAAATAAATATGTTTTTTCAATTGCTTATACATACTTTAACCACAGGTGGACATTCAACTTTAACAAAAAATAGTCTGATCTAGATTAAATATTGCGGACACCAATTTTTGATACCAAATTTTTTATTAAGGATATTTCAATAATACATTTTTAAGTGTCCAATCATTTAATAAATCTAATTATAAAGATAATAAATTTAAGAAAAATTTAAAAGAATATTGAAATTATAA